>MNCI01004871.1:281785-414808 GCA_015680685.1 Gnetum montanum
GGGAGAGGGGGTGGTGTGGTTTCTCCTCAGCTTGGAAACTTACCCCATAATGTGAAAATTGTATGCCCCTAGAGTGGAAGCCACAAGAGCCAAATCTCATTACTCCATGCACTCCAACATTGACTAACCACTTTAGCAAGGATGGTAGAAGGCTTAGCATGGAATATCTATCTTTAGTGTAGAAGGTATACCTCTGTTACTATTTATAGTAAGTAGAATGGCCATGGGGGAAGGAACTTACTATATATGGTAGCCCCTCAAATTTGGACATGCATCTCACCTGCACGAGGTAGAAATTTGCAGCAATTTGACAACTAGTTTGCAGCCATTCTACAACCAAATTAAGGCCCAATCATAGCCATTTTGTAGCATCATTCATCACCTGGAACCTATAAAAGCCAGCCTCAAACACCATTTATAGGTTCTAATTTTTTGGCACTTGAATACATTGAGCATATATACATTTTTCCAAGTAATAATTCCACACTTGAGCATTTTCAAGCACTCATGGGCTCTTGCAATCTCCCATGTTTGCATTCTCTTGAATCCTAGTGTGGAAGCACTATCACCTTGAGATTTGTGAACTTTTGATGTCAATGCTACATTTCTGGGGCTCCCAACCTTCAGTGTGGAGTAATCTAGTAGCCAAAATTTTAACTTTTCTCACCTCCTAGTAGTAACCCAAATTACAGATCTCCAGTTTGCAAAGGCATTAGGAGTGGCTTGGTATCTAGATCATGAAGTAGATCACATCAGCTTCAATGAGCCTTGAACTCCTACCTCAAAAAACCCTCCTTTGCTCTCTGATAGGCATTTTTTGTACATATTTATGGAAGTTTTCCTTTATTATTTTAATAAATTTTTAAATTTTTATTTTTATGTGTAGTATGCATTTATTTTCCATTCTAAAAAACTGTAATTTTTCATTATTATTTGTATAATTCATTTTGCATCATTAAAGTCCCTGGTTGATTTGCCAGACTAGCCAGGACACCTTGAATCTCATTTTTTCAGAGGCCTTCGAGATTCAGGGTTGAGGTTGCTACACTGGATCTACTGGTTCTTCTAGTAATCAATTTTTCTAGTTGCAACAAACATAATTGTAGGGAAGAATAAGAGGATTACAGGAGATGTTTCTACATTAAAATCTCCCATCCTTCAAAAAGTAAACCATGTGAATAAGGGAGTAGGGGTTGAAATGATCCCCCACTCATAAAGTTAGGTCTCATGGATTCATACAACATCATCCATTGAATGGTACTTTCAATGGATCAAATATTCATGCCTCTTGACTTCCCAAGTGCTAGAAGCTTTCCTCTGCTTGAGTATGATTGCCTTTCTCTCCATTGAAGACTTGGATTGATCAATAGTTCCCTTCAAGTTATTAGTGCTACCTTGTATAGTATTCTCATGAGCTAGTCCATGATAGTGCAAAACATTTGAAATATTAAACACAAAAGACATATCAATACCATCTCATAAATCAATCTCAAAAGCATTATCATTGATCTTAATCTTAATTTTAAAAGGCCCCATCTTCCTGGCTTTCAACTTGGAGAAGTTAACACCTCTCAACTATTTCTTATGCAAGTGCATCCAAACCAAGACTCCAATAGAAAAATTATGTGTATGCTTGTTCTTATTCCTCTTAAGGACTCTCTTTTTAGTCTTTTTCTCTAGATTTAATTTTACTTGTGCATGGAGATCCCTCATCTCTTGTAGAAAATTATCACTAAGTTGAGCTTTCCCATCAAATCTCTTCAAAGTGTCTACCATCTTTGGATAAAATCTATAGTTGATCTCAAATGGGATTTTTTTAATATCCACATGAAAAGCATTATTACATGAAAACTCAACATGACACAACACGTTTTTCCATATATTTGGCTATCCATCACACAAACATCTCAATATGTTTAGAAAGGATTTATTCACCACCTTCATTTGACCATTAGATTGTGGATGATATGCACTAGAAAAATTTAATTTTATCCCTAAAGTTTTCCAAAGAAATTGTTGAAAGTGACTTGTAAATTTGGAGTCTCTATCACTAATAATATTCAAAGGAATTCCATGCAACTTCATAACATGTTGGAAAAACAAATTTGCAACATGAGAAGCATCACTTACCTTCTTGCATAGAATGAAATGTGTCATCTTGGAGAACTTATCAACAACAATAAAAATTGCATCATTCCCACTTTTGATTTTTGGAATACTACTCAAAAAAATCCATAGATACATTTTTCCATGAACTCTTGGAAGTTGACAAAGGCATATAATGTCCATCCACTTCTTTACCTCCTTTGAACTTCTAACAAATCAAACACTCTTCATAAATTTTGAAACTTAGTTATCATATGAGGCCAAAAATAGTATTTTCCTACAAGTTCCAATGTTTTATCCTTGCTCATGTGACTTGCCATGTCACTACAATGCTTTTCAAACAAAATATTTTTTCTAAAATCACAATTAGAAATGCATACCTTTCCATTATTATATAATAGTTCATCATAAATATGATAGTCCCTCCACTCATCTATCCAAACCTGCTGAAAATCAATATCATGCTTATACAAAGAAGTAAAATCACCCATACCTTTTACATGAGGTACACTAAAATTAACCATATGCACTCTAGAAAATGCATTAGCCATCATATTGGCTTTCCTACTTTTGTGCTTCAACACAAAATTAAACTCCTGTAATTGTGCAACTCACTTCATTTGCTTTGCACTCAACTTTTTTTGTAAGTTTAGAAATTGTAGTGCTTTGTGATCTATCATCAAAGTGAACCCCTTGGGCAACAAGTAATGCCTTCAATGCTTGATTTCTTGAATAATAGCACATAGATTCTTCTCATACATGCTATATTATTTCCTTAAATCATTCAACATTTCTTAAAAGAAAGCAATAAGTATACCTTCTTGTGAAAGTACCCCACTAATGGAAAGTCCACTTGCATTGACCTCCACCTAAAAGATCTACTGAAAATATAGAATTGCAAGCACTAGTTCATTGGTAATCTTTGCTTTCAATGATTTAAAGCTTCCTTGGAGTTTATTATCCCACTTGAAATCTTTATTTTTCTTCAACAAAGAAAACATAGGCCATGAAATACCACTAAAATTTTTGATGAATCGTTTAATAAAACTTGCTAGATCAAGGAATGATGTTACCTCCCTAACATTCTTACTAGTTGGCCAATTCCTAAAAGCCTTCACCTTGGCATCTTCCATTTGAATTTGGTTTTTAGAAACCACATGCCCTAAATATGTGATTTTCCTCTTGAAGAAATGACTTTTCATTACATTGATCACTAGCTATGCCTTCTCTAAGACACACCATCTACAAGTGATCTAAGTGCTCTTCCTTATTAGAGCTATATACTAAAATATTGTAAAAAATAAAATACACTAGTTACTAATGAAATCCTTTAGTACATCATGAATCAACCTCATGAATGTAGTAGGTGCATTCATGAGCCCAAATGGTATCACCAAACACTCAAATAATCCATTTGGTATCTTGAAAGCTATCTTTCACTCATCACTAGGCTTGATTTTAATTTGATTTTATTCACTATTTAAATTAATTTCGCTAAAAATTTCTACATTGGTAAGGACACCAAGGATATCATCCATCCTTGGCATAGGAAACCTATACCTTACTATTATCCTATTCACTGCCTTGGAATTAATGCACATCTTCCATTCATCATTGTTCTTCTTTGGCACTAGTACCACTAGAACTACACAAAGTGAAATGGATCCCCTCATGAAGACATTTGTAAGTAACTCCTCTACTTTCCTTTGTAATTTAGCTCACTGATTTGGTGCCATTTGGTAAGCTCTCTCATTTGGAATGCTAAAACCAAGAATAAAAGTAATCTAATCCTGGACATTCCTCATTGGTGGTAATCTATCCAATTTCCCTATGAACTCGAGAAATTTCTCCTTCAAGCATAGTACACATGTAAGAAGTTCAACCTATTAGTAGTAACTATTGTGATAACAACAAAACCAAAACTTGCTTCATCATGTTCCTTAATATATTCCATCTCTCTTAGAAGGATTATGGAATCATTAAGGAAGCTTTACTACCTTTCTTTTTTAGCTATCATTGAAATCTACTTTGGGATTTCATGAAGTCTAACTACACTCCATACATTTCTTGCTCCATCAAACTAAGGACTATTGTGAAAATTCCAAGGTCTACCAAGAATTACAATAGCATAATTTATTGGAAGTATCACACTTTTCAATATCATGAAAACCTCCAATTTTAAATTTCAAAGTACACTGTTCCCTTATCTCTTGGAAAAAATCTCTAGAAAAACTAATGTAGTTTAAAAGATCTGGGATGAGGATTAGTTACTAACCCTAATCTAGAAACTATCCTAGAAGAAATAACATTTTCTTGGGCTCCCCCATCAATCAAAATATGAATCCATTCCTCACTGAGCAAACATGTATCTCTAATTCAAAATAGTAATTTTCTATTAGGATGATCCCCTTTATTCACATTTCCCATGAATGCATAAGAATTGAATTTAGAAACAATCCTAATTTTTGGAGCATTAGGACTACCTCTCTCAAGACATTAGCTTGATGTCTCCTCCACCTTCACAGTTTTAACATCTTTGCTCTTAACTACCTTGTAAATTGGACATATCTAATGCTTGTGTCCTCATTTTTCACATTTAAAGCATAGGATGTTTGATGAGTTGGTACCTTGATCCTTACTTTCCTTGCCTTAGTCCTTCTTGGCTTTACCCTTCTCATCATCTCTTTCAGTCTTCTTGTCATGGCTATTATTCTTATCTTTAGTTTTGTATTTGGATTCTTTTTTAGGTTTTGTTTCCTTCTTCTTCTTCTTGGAAGTTTATTTGATCCTGTTTTTGAATCTAGTTAATTTCTTTTCAGCCTTAAGTTCCAAATCATAATCCTTGTCAAGAATTTGTGGCTCATAACAAGATAACTTTGGCTAGTACTTTATTTTAATACCTTCTAAAAAGATTGAAGCCTATTCATGCTCTTCCTAATTTACTTTAGCTTGAAAGAATAAATAATAAAATTTGATGTTAGATTCTTTATCATCCTTGTTACCTTGCCTTAGGAGTTTCAACTTCATAATAGTCTTTTGTCTTTAATAAGGTTGTTCAAATCTTCATTTCAACCTATATTTCATTAGATTCCAATCTCTAATGGGTTGATTATTTCATCTTTCATAACCTTGGAACTTCTTTTTTCACTAAGTAGAAGTCATACCTTCTAATTTGGGTTTAGCAATAGGTACCATCAAGTTATTTGGTACCTCTTCTAACTAGAAATGCTTTTCAACTATCTTCAACCAACTTACACAATCATTGATGCTATCTACATCATTGAAAGTTTTCAACTCAACATATGAACGTGTTGCAAAATTTTTAAATGCTCTATCAAGACTTGCCTCATCTTCTTTGTTAAGCTTGCTTTGAGAAGAAGTATTTAACACAATTGAAGCCCTCAGAATTTTTATTTGAGGAATAGGATTTCCTTTCATTGGAATCCTTGGTTGGTGATTTTTTGCACTCCTATAATTGGATTGTTCTTCCTCTTCATCTGCTTCATCTCCACTTGGTCATGAAACTTCTTCATCTGAATGTGCATGCTCATTACCTCCACATGTCTAGATATGGCTAGGATAGATATTTCTATATACCTTTGCACTAATTTCATCTAATCAAGGAACCATAATTTGGAAGGTAGACTTCATGCCCTTCATGTCTCTATTTGGATCTTGTACCTATTTCTTCTTGGGTGCCATCAAAACTAGACAAAATCCTCAATCAATTTCAAGTAATAACAAACATAACTACAATCAAAACAAAACTGAACAAAAAGCTCTAAAACTCTAATACCAATAACATTGGAGCAAGTTCACACCAATATTAAATCATCTTTAACTACTAAATCTAGATACGAAGAAAAGAAAATAAATTTTGCTAGAAACAACAAAAAAAGCTATCTTTAATTATTCAATTAGAAAATTACAAAGGGATTCTCAAAATCCACAAACATCTGAAACCTCTCACACTCAAATGATATCATAGAGCATAAGGCTCTACAACCACATAATGGTTATTCTTAATGTAAGACATAATCAATAGAAAATCTCTTCCATAACCTGGAACTAAGATCTTGACTTGCAAGTAAGATATAAGATATTAGAACACACACATCAACATACCACATGGTTGAGCATGATGCTACAATCACATAATGTGCTTACACATCCTCTCTTGCTAAGCTCTCCATACTTAAGAACTTTCTTTTTCACTCACGGTATCAAAAATTGTGAATTACATTTATATTTATGAATAATAAGTAGATAAGAAACCTATAAACCCTTCTCCAAATTAACTTGAGGTTCTTTGGTTATTTTCATGGTCTTCTCATCTTTTATTTACTATTTCCATCCTTTTCCAAGTTACCCTAGTTGTTTTCCAAATTGGGACAAATGATTTTGAAAGTTTCCCTAGCCATACAGATTGTCTCTTACCTTGGAAAGATGTTTGCTATCAAAAACCAAATTTCAAGGAAGATGTTTGCTATTTTTGGAAGGCATATCCTTCTTGGGTATGATGTCTCCTACAAGTCAAGACATCTAACCCAATATGTATCCTATATTAGAGAGATGTCTTTCCTAAGAATTCTCCTCTTAGGAAAAGACGTTTGCTCTAAGAAGTCTCAAATTCGATTAAGACATCTCCTTTGAATTTAAGATGTCTCCTACACAATTCTAGCTCCTAATCAAGATGTATCCTTGGTCTCCAAGATGTCTTCAAAGAGCCTAAAACATAAAAAACATAATCATAAGGAAGAACAAGGAATTAGAAGATGTGTTACTATACCAATTTAGCTAGAAGATTTGAAGATGGTCAAGGTGGAGCTAGGAGAAGAATTAACGTTGGATGAAAGATTATCTATTTATGCCTTCCTGTTATATTATTATCCATTATATTAATCTGTAATTTGGATCATGATTATGAAAATTTTTTAAACTTTGATTTATGTTTTATCATGGCCTAAATGGCATATATGTGTTTATGTGGATTTTCAATTGATTTTTTAATTTATAAAGTTTCTAAGGATTTATATGCTTAATGGTGTTATAAGTGTTTAAGTTGTTTAGAGATTTTTTAAGAGATTAAGTTTTTTATCACTCTTATTAAGAAATTTTATATATTATCTTTGGTTAAAATTTGTGATGCGATAGTTAGTCTAATATATGCTTAATATATGATCTTGGTATTGTAGATGTTGTCTTAGATATGACTATTATTGTGTGACATAATGTACTTGGTATTTTGCATTAGATGTACTAACACTACTACAAGTAGCTTAGCATGCCCCACATCTCTTCTTCAATACAACATTAGACTACTCATCCATAGGAGACATGTAAAGAATTCACTTACTCTTGTATTGATCTCCTTTGTATGAAAATGATGGAGTTGGAAACTTAAGAGACTAGCATGTCTCAAGGAGATGTAGGAGGATTTGGCTCCATGCTCTTTTACTTCATATTACATGTGTTTATTAGAGAGATAAACTTATTTGTTGTTAGTATTGGCTTAGATAGACCATAAGTTGTCATATTGTGTACAATGTACATGATGTATATATGGAGCACATATATGTACTCATGTTATATGATACTTATGCCTAATGGATAGTGTGGTAATGTACCATTTCTTGATGTATATATATAGTAGGATTACTTTATTATGCTTTTCATGTATTTGGTTGCTTTATACATGAAATTTTTATGAGGTGGTTTATGGCTTTCTGTTGTGTTTACTCAATTCACTCATGTTTATCATGTATTGATTTCAACAATATGTTAGATTATAGTTTTCATCTAGATGTAGGATGTTACAAAGTGCTATTAGAGTAGGTTACTTTGATTAGTATTGATGAGTGGCGAGGTGCCCCTACACTCAACCATACAAATATGAGCGTTTCACGCACGATCCATTCGAACTCCAAGGACTAAGTGCTAACGTGCCTTAATGGAACACTCAGGGTTAATCAATCATTATCTTCCCAAACTTACTTGTATTGTCACGGTTGTATGGTTAAGTAAGTTTGAGGTATATCATTTTTATAGCTTTTATATTTTTTATGTCTTCTGCTAATAAAGGAGAGGGAGAGAGAACTAAGTGGCTAACTTACATTAACTATTCATTAACTAGTTTCTAAATTTTCCTAACACCAGTATCCGTTCCCACTTGCTATACACATCCTAAACCAGTGCAATGCTGCTAGGATTACCAAACGTTAATCGTTATTGGGTTACCAAGCGCTACATGCATGCTTGAAGCAGTCGTACTGAGTGTAATTAACTAAAGGGGTTGAAGGTTGAGAGAAATATTAATTAACTAGGAAAGCATTAAACAATCATTAATTACTAATTAGCTTAAGCTGTATGCTACAAGGTTTATCATAAAGTTCATCTTTATTGCCGTACACAAAATTGTGCTCAGCTACAAATTGCTCGAATAAAGATCCATTCACTCTGACTCCTATTGTGGGCACAAAGAAATAATTCTAACTTTGGAATGACTAAACTACAAGAATCTGGCTAAGGGTCTAAGTCTAACTGCGTTGGAACCAAGGGCGTCGCCTCTTATTTATAGAAGATGAGGTAGGATGCGATATCATGTGGTGGATGCAATATCGCGTACATGATATCGCAGCTCATCAAGTATAGAATGTTGTGGTACATTTCTTTGTTATTGCAAGTATTAATAATGTTAGGCTACTTAGGACTAGGTAGTAGAGGTCACTGCACCGATGAGACTCAATATCTCTAGTTACATAAGTGGAAACATTGGTGGTTAGTTAGATAGAGCTAGTAAGTTTAGGGGTTAGTGATGCTTACATAAACCTTGCTAAATAGATGATATAGATGAATATGTGTTGTTTCATCACCTCTTATAGTCATCCAAAAGATTAAAAGTGGTAGTGGTAGTTGTGGATCGAGAACTTTGAAGGGGGATTAAATAAGTTCCTCAATTAAAATTGTCGTAGCCACCAAAATCAAACATAATTATTATGTGATTCCCCAACTTCAGTACATTCACACTCAGAGGGTAGAATCCATGTAAACCTTTGGACTTTGTTGCTTTAAAATGTGGTTTGAAGGGCATCATAACCTTTACAAGATTTAAGCTCTGCTCCAAAGTGTTTCATCACTACAAAACCAATCAACCTTGCAAGGTCCCAACAAGCTCAAAATGTGGTTTAAAGGATCCCACAACCTTTACAAATGTGAGCTCTACACCAGAGTGTTTTGTCGTTACAAAACCACTCAACCCCATAGGGTCCCAATAAGCTCAACAAAGATGCCTTCAAAGAAGAAGCACATCAATCCCACAAAGCTACAAAGAAAGAAAGAAAAAGATTAAGGAGAAAGTATCACATGATTTATAGATTTCTTACAATGAGGCTTAATACAAATAATACAATGCAAATGATAGTACAATGAATAATAAAGAAAAATTCCCTTGAATAACCAAGAATATATCTTGAGATAAACCTACCTATAAATTGTAATTTTCCTTGTAGACCTTATAGCTCTTTAAGGTTATTAGGTAGTGCTAAGTTGGTTACAGCCTTAACTTTATCAAGATCGGCATGTATCCCTACCTTGAACACTATAAAACCAAGCATTTTACTTGTTTTGACAAAATGCATACTTTTTGGGATTGATTCTAACCTTATACTTGAGGCATCATTGGAGCAGTAAATTGAGGTCATGCACATGATCATTGGCTATCTTGGATTTGACCACTATATCATCAACATAATCGTTAAGTAAGCCTAGCATGTGATTACTAAGTATGTAGGTCATGATCCTTTGATAGGTTGCACCTGCATTCTTTAGACCAAATGATATCATAATGTAACAAAAGGTTCCCCAAGGAGTCACAAAGGTCATGTAAAGCTAATGTTCTGGGTTGATCCTCACTTGGTTGTATCTAGAGAACTTGTCCATAAAGGACAACAAGGCATGTCTAGTTGTGGTATTGATAAGTTGATTAATGCTAGGCAATGAGAAATCATCTTTAATAGTTGCCTTATTGAGATCTCAGAAATTGATACAAATGTGTATGCTCTCGTTTTTCTTAAGAACTACCACTATGTTGGATACCCAATCAGCGTAATCAATGGCTTGGATAAAACTAGCTTGGTACATCTTCATGATCTCGTTGCGAGCTACCAAGGCTAGATCAGGTCTAATTTTACACATCTTTTGTTTGACAAGCTTGATATTAGGGTTGAGTATGATATTATGTTGCACTAAACGTGGATTGAGTCTTAGCATATCTTCATATGACTAGGCAAAGGCTTTAACATTGTTCTAAAGAGCCTTGGTAATGTCATGGACCATTTGGGGTTCTAGTGAGGAACTCAATTTTAGCTTTTTTCCTTACCATTGTGGGTTGTAACTAGGATTTCCACTAGAGGATCATCCGTGATGTCTCTAGCCTCTAAGTTGAGGGTTTTAACTATATATTCCAGCCACTCTAGAAACTTCTCTATCAAGGCCATGTGATTAATAAGGCTTCCAAGTTCAAGATCTAGGCATTCCAAGTTGATGGATCGTTTGACATTGCCATGGGTTCCATTTAGGTTCAACGTTAAGTCAAACAATGCACATGCATCCATGATTTTATCTTGTACATCTAGAAAAACATATCAACTGGCATTTGTATTGCATGCTTGTAAAGTAATATCAAGACAATGTAAAGAAAACATTATCATAACAGAACACATCATGGTCAAATAAGGTCAGAATATGGTAGAACAAGATAAGTGCAAAATTTAGTCAAGTTAAAAGAAACATGGTAGACTAGGGCTATAGGGGATGGGTTGGATCACCACCAAGTAAAATAAGGATAGAGGTAGTGTATGAGAATGATGCTAGATGCCATTGAATATTATCAAAATGATGATGGCGAAGTAGATAAAGCTTCAATATAAGTGATGAAAGTAGGCTAAAAGAGTTCATTACAAACACTAGAATAATTACTTGATGCAATCTTGTTATGTCATGCAATGAGTACCAATTGGAATAGTTTTGCATGACTTGCAATAAAATGTCTTCCAAAATAAGTGCCAGCGACAATATGTCCATCTTAGCATATGAAATACCTAAGGTTAACATAAATGAAAGAAAATATTCCGAGTCCGATAGAATATCACAAGATTTTGATGAAAATTGCGGTGTACCGTTGCAAAATATAAGTGAATTTTTAAAGATGGCAGTCAAGACATGAATTGTAAAGATGAATGTTTAACAAAGACATTTGATGCTGTTGAAGCTTGTTGTATTGTCCAAAGGTATGTAAAGTCATCATTTGAAAGCAGCACATCATAGCATATTTCTGATAATTTCTTACTGCCTCCAGAAGATTCATTTGATGGTATTGATAGCTCTTGCCAAAAATTTAGTTCTCAAAAAATAAAAGATTTATCAATAATGGAAGTTGTTCCTGAAAGTGGTATTCATTGTGTTAATACTAGAGGACTCCAAATGAAAGATTTGCACAAGGAAGGGGGAATTCTTTTGCCTCTCGCAAGTGAAAGTGACAACAAATCAAACAATATTACTACATTGACAAACAAAAATGTTGACTTGAGAAACAATTCTAGCACCAGTTTTGGTTTCTACTTCCAAGATTGTGAATAAAAGTAGACAGATGAACAAAGTAGTCATTCAACATAAGGGAAGCAAGAAACACAAAAATAATTTCCTTGGAGTCCTCCAAAAAGCTGGAGTCAGGAAGATCAGAAATCGCCAGTTCAAAGAAACATTCCAAAGTTGTCATTTATGTAGATTCAAAACCATCAGAAAAAATTAAAGACAAAGCAACTGCGTAAAGAGCTAGAGGAGCCTATGGCCCTATTTACGAAATTTCCTTGAAATTTTGCCCTGCCATCAGTAGCACAATTGAAGGCGTGATTTATTTAGTTTGGGCAGTTGAATGTTCCAGGGACATGAATTTACTTTCATACAAGTTGCGCACAGGTTGTTTTTAGATACACTTCTGATGCAGAGGCAGCCTACGAATATGCAACTCAAATAGCTTGTTTGGGCAAGCTGATATAAAGTCCCAACTGAAGAAAATTCATCAATGAAGTGTGGGATCTGCTGCCAAACTGAGAAATCTTGAATTTGCAAAGAACAATACTGCTATCTTAAATATCAATATTGAACATTCTCGTAATGAGAAATGAGAAAAGTTTGGATAGCAGGCGAACTGCTTCTATATGTACAAAATTAGATATCGGCGATTATTCAACAATAAAAAACAGATATCGGTTCAGAGGATCTAGTATCCTTAATGAGGACATCTGATGGGTTTAATGTTGAAGTGGACACGGAGTATCCTGCTACATCACATGACAATCCTCTGGCTTCGCGAGTAGTCCAATTAAAATCATGTTTAAGAAAGCCAGAAGAAACAGGAAACAGGGCAAATAAAGGCTCCGCTAATGTGAAATTTCTTTTAAGCAAGGAAAATGATGATACTGACTACTTATATCATACGAAGACAAAGTTGCTTAAAGCTATAGACACCAATGATTCAAGTGATATATCGTATCAGATGCTGCAACTGCTTAGAAAATGCAGTGATATAACTGATGGTGTTAAAAGCTCTGTGGAGTTTGTACCATACTGTAATTTTGTTTGATTGTTAAAAATTAAGGAATTCTTCGTATTCCCCTTTTTTTTTTATAAAGCATAGAAGCACTATTTCAACAATGTGGTTGTGTATGTATGGAAGGAAAAAAATGAGGTGCCTGGGGGCTATATTTTCATTTGTAATAATGACACTATGCAAGAGGATCTGAAGAGACAGCTCTTTGGTTTGCCTCAGAGGTACCGTGATTCAGCGAGGGTAATTACTCCAGGACTATGTGCTGGAGATTTGCTAATCCTATAAAATTTGTAAGAACAGTGCATTGTAGAAGCCGCAGCGTGGTTTTGGAACCAGGTCTGAAAATTTTTAATTTAAATTAAATTAAAAAAATATATAATAGAAGTAAAATATTAAAAAATAAAAAATATATAATTTAAATATTTTATTATTTTGTAATTCACATCCCCACTTGCAAACCCGTCCCTAGTAGTTGCATGTGCTTGCATACCCAAACATGAATTGAATATGAATCCTCAATTCCTGGCTTCCAAGAATCGAATTCATTTGATGCATGGCTCCAGGATTACCTTTGTTTCTATGCAATTATACTGCACACCAGTGGCATGGCATTTTTGAGGCTGCTAGCTTTGGAGGATCGAACATTGATCCAACAGCATGGGAGGATAAGAAATCCAAAGGAGAATCAAGATTTCCTGCTTAAGTTAGGATAAGAGATGGAAAGCTTTGCAAGCCATTGGAAGAAGATGCCTTCAGGCACGTATTGCGCCATTACCACAGCTCCAACTCCGAGTCCAGGTTGCAGCCTTCAATTCTGAAGACCCTGGCGGTGTTGGACTTGTGTGCCCACATTAACATAATGAGAAGTTGAGAACCCATACGACCAGCATGCTTATCGTTTTCCTCCTTAAATAAATTATCTGTACGTTATTAGACATAAGCACAGTATATTTATCCCTTCTTAATAAAAATGTTGATGCATGAAGATTTATTTGTCTGAAAATCAAGGCAGATGTAACATGCAAAAGCTATTGTTCAACCTTGTGGATATGATACAGTACCTCTCAACCAATGTTGTCGAATTCATTTTTAACATAAGCACATAGTTCTGCAGGTTAGCAATGGATTTGATGGTAGCTTGAAAGGAGTTGAAGCCATACAAAAATCTATATCACCCACCGAAATTATTTTACTATCACAGCTACCATAACATCTTTTTACTTCTCCAGATCTGCATGTTTTAGCTTTTTTCCTTTTTTTTTTCGCTAAAACTATGCATGTTCAAAAAACTGCAAATCATATTCAATAAGACCGTAAGTAAGATTGATGACAAAGTGCTTGCTGAACCATCTATCTTTCTTTGGCCTTGCATCTGCCGCCATCAGAGATTTCATGGCATGTTGCTACAAAAATGCATAAGATGGATGTAATCCATTAGCAATCAAAGATAGTACCCGACAGTGACGGAGTGAAGAATAATATCTTTGCAGGTTATGGCTTTACGACATGAATTGTTGATCTTCTTTGGTTTGTTAAAAAAAAAACATAGCGGTTGTGCCATCTTTACATGGGAAAAACATGATGTTTGGCATTGCAGTTGATCAACAATTCCATAGTTAAGCCATTGGATACGCAGCTTCACGTGCTTAGGTAAACTAGGATACAGGCAATCATGTGCAAAGAAAATTGATGACCGTGAGGGTTTGTGATGAAACAAGATCCCTCAAACTTGCACGCTTTGATATCAATTGTTGGTTGCAAGGCAACCATGGGCATAGTGACAAGGCAACCATGGGCATAGTGACAAATGGGATGATGAGTACAAGATGAAAATGGCAGGAAAAATTTACAAGTAAAACATACCATTTGGAGCAGAAAACCATCTCATTTATAAAAACAGTTGCAGTATTTGATGCATCTGTTTGCAGTAAGGAGAGCAAGGTCTCAAACTTTTCATTCCTAAGAGCCTTGATGGCGTTCGTTGATCAGGGTGTACATTAACATGAATAGCATCTTTCTTGGCCCACTTCTGCTGCGTGCAGTATTGACTGAATTGCCTATGTTGCAGAATAAATGCACCAGCTAAGATTGTTTGACATTTCCCAGTGGATGAATATGTTGTCAAGAGTTTTCTTAATAGGCCAGCTTGACTTGTATAAAAATATATTGAATCAACCTCGTCTATAATTAAAGTATTGACCACATCGAGCTTTAAACGTCCTTCTTCAATCATTTGGCATGCACAACCTATTATTGCAACAACAATTTCTGGAGGTTCTACCCAGCTCTTCTGTCTTTTTAGTGTTCCACCATCCAAAAGGGCCATGATACTAACGGAACCATTGCTTGGTGATGTATTCTTAGGTGATGATGCTACAAGGGCACGGGCTGCTTTTACAATCTGCATTCCTAACTCCCTTGTAGGAACAACAATAAGTGCATGTATAGCAGCTCGATGATCCTTAATAGTTGCAAAAATGGCTGACAGGTAAGTTAGTGTCTTCCCTGACCCAGTCTGAGCATGCAACACACAGACTGAGCCTGGGAGCAAAATTGGAAGCGACTGTTCCTGAACATCGGTGGGAATCACAAAACTCATTTCTTTGGTTTTTATGATGGGCATCACATAAATGAGATTGGTATAAAGCAGGAAACATGTTTTCTATCAAGAAGGAAAAAGAAGCCAGTATGGGTGATGATTCCTTTTTTTTAAAAAAGTCTATACATAGGCCACCCAGTCTATTTCAAAAATTCATATATGCATTTCCAACGCACAGCTATCTTTTTTTATACCACTGATTCATTTCAATGCTAAAACCATTGCCAAAACTATGAGTGTCCAAGGCAGCTAAATGAAGAGCAAATAAAAGAGTATTTGTAGTATTTTTTTGCAACATGGTGCTAATTCATGCTTCATGCTTCAATGTGTACAATATCATGATATATTAGTCTTCCTTCTTCGCCTTGTGAAACATCTCTTGCGCATTCCCAGATTATGGGTGAGCAGGATAAGTATACTGTTGTAAACAGCAAATATTACTATCTCTTGTACAGATAAGAACACTTTGCCAAGCGTCTTCGATCTATTCTACCTCAAGCCAGACATGATTAGGATCGAAAAATCCAACGGCACATAGCACATCAAGTACAACACCCTGCTAAAACCAGAAGAAAGCAATGCCTTTGACACACATAAATCAAGAGAGTGCAAGGCCAAGGTGACTGATACGTTTAAAATAATTGTTAAAGTCCAACTGACCTAACTAGTATATAGGCCAAGTAGTTGTAACACAATCATCAAAATTGACAAAATGGACCTCAATATGGCACACTACCATGTCTAATGCTTAAGAAGTTTCAAAGTTTTATGATCAGCTGGGAAAGTGTCATAGGAAAAAAACCATGAATCTCCCTTCCCTTGATTTCATCATACTCTAGCCAAGATGTTTAAATAACTATACATTAAAGCCAAAATTTGGCAATTACCAATTTCTCATAGCACTCTTTGATAGAACCTAGTACCATCCAAAACATTGTGCTTTCTCTAACATCGGTTAAACCCATGAAAGTGTCAATGGTATAAATGGGAGCCATCAAGATGATGATAATAATGGCTATTCATTCCTAGGGATTCTTTCAATAAACTAGATGTTGAGATAGCAATTGAATAGTGAAATGTCTAGCAAGCATTGTGCCAACCCTAGTCCCTAGTAGGTTCATGGGTTTTTTTAATGAATATTTGTTATACTCTTTAGTGTGTTGGACTTTCTAATAAGAATGACCGTTTCCTTGATGCAATTCTTTGAATCATATTATTGATTTTTTAAAGGCTCTCGTGGTCCCTAATAACTATGCTCATTTGTTTTTCTATAATCCTATGCAAGGCATTACTAAAGTCCATCCTAAACATTATTCAACTGGTGGGGATTTTGTGTTGCATAGGGACAACTACGCAAAATAGTCTAAATCCCAACATGACCATTGATTGTCACATATTGGTTTGGTTTAGACCCCAGCCAAAGGAATTCTTGATGTATCTACTCCAATACTATGGTGTGATCATATGGTCACACTTATTTGAGAGCATTATGGTTGCGATCATAGAGATCCTATCACCTAGATCTGTTAACTACATCATGAGATTCATGGTGAACAACCTCGACACCCAATTAGAGATTGAGTGGCATGACAGGATGTTTACCCTAGGTGTGTGGAAGTTATTATAGATCTGGAGATGCTTAAGTTTTCATAGTTTCATGTCAACAACACTTTAATGGTCGGTAATTGACTTAATAGCCTATTCCAAAAACCCATGGGGACCTTCTACCTCTTGAAAGTGCAAGTCTTTACTTTAGTTTAATGCTTTATTTTATTTTTTTTGTTGTTCCTAAGGTTCTTATTCTAATCATTTTTTATCATCACCTAAATATTCATAGACATCATGTGAGTAGTGGAGGGCTAGTAAAGAGTGATCAAACTTTGTAGTTGGCTTGTATAGCCTTGGATGTGTTCACACAAGGAAAATCTATGAGGTTGGAAATGCTTGAGTAGTTTCGTGAGGATTTTGGTGCATACACTTCATGTTATTCTAACATATATCATATGTGTGTATCCACCCATTACACGTATGAGTGGTGGGACCTCCTTGATTTAGGCATACTTATGTGTATCTAACCTAAGGTCCAACCTTGCCCAAGTCAAGTGGATGATGCATTTTGTTCATATTGCTTTATTTCATCATCATTTTTACATTATTATTTTGAATTATTTTTCCATGTAAGAGGTTAATGGGCTATTAATGTTATTGCACAGATTCTGTGTATGAGTTTACTTTCACTTTTATTGCTTTTGGTCGAGCGAAGAAGAAAATCCAACTTAAATGGGTTGAAGTGGATGTAGCACAAGAGTTGCTAGCAAGTAGGGCTCCAAGGGAGGTGCAGCAGAGGATTGTTGATGCAAGTTTTCTTGATCTCTTTATGTTTCTTAGCCCATCTATTTCAATAGAAAAGATGTTAAATGTAACTAATTCCTTCGATGAAGGAGTCACTAAGTTTGTTTCTCTTGTTCATGGTCTTCCTGTAATTTTGAGCACCAACAATTCCACCTTTAGTAACCTCTTTGGACTACCTTCTAGCATTGTTAAGGTCTCTGTTAGAGTGGGAAAAGATGTTAGCCATAGGAAGGAGATGGAGGATTGGCTAAACTCCTGTGGTAGTTGTCACATCCCCATTCCCAAATGATGTTGTTACCTAATGAAGATGGTATCTCTTCATAACAAGTGTTATTGTCATCTTAACAAGACCCGAAGGGGTAGTTGTGATTAAGACTCAAAAGGGCATGTTGTAATAATATACGTGTCTTTTAAGGTGACCTTTGGGGGTTTGACCTAAGGCATTTATACCTAGGGTTAGAGGTCATGCCAGGCATGGAGTGGCTGAGCCAATATAAGCAAGTCATGGGAACCAAGTAAAGTGGGACAGGAAGTGGACTGGCCATCCCTTCTGGCTAGGTTATAGGCCTAACCATGGTGGTAGTGTTGGATTGCCTCTAAGAATAGATGCCAAAGGAAGAAAACCCCAAGGAACATCCTCAGAGAATGATCTAGATACGCTATTCCATATCAATAAAGCATTCTTTTCTTTCTCTTTCTACATTTTTCCTATTATTTCCTTTATACATAATGTTAAATATCACATATATTTCACATTTGGTATATTTTCTTTGTACGCATAATGTCTAATATATCGTGTATATTTGACATTTACCATGACATTTGAGGACGGGATGTCATAATTAGTATCAAAGCAAACCATGACCGAAGGGCCACTCAGAAACATGGGCCAACTACAACATGAACCTGATGATGAACCTTAAAGCCACAACATAGGGAAAGCCATTGATCATCATCACATAGGGAAAATCATTGATCATCATGGGATGTACCATATGTCTATGATGTAAATCAAAAGATACCTCTCCATTGATTTTCCAAATAATGGATCAGACATCTAGATCTCAACAACCAACAAAATTCTTTCATAGATATCATTAACCGATGAAGATCTGATCACACTTGATTAACCAACATTTTTCACCCTTCTAAACTCAATGGTGAGGTTAGATTTATTGTCTAAGCACTTGATAATTTGTTGATATGACAAATTCAACCTTTTGGGCTTTAAGATTTAGTGCATAACCCTTATAGATAGTCTTAAGATCACTATGGCATGTCATTAATTACACTACCGGAGTCAGTGTTCTTAAGGGAGGTAGAAAGGCCGTTAAGAATTAGATAATGTAGTTAAATTACCTGGAGATTCAGTTGATGTATCAATATCAATTGATTATCAATCAATGAATCAGTTGGTATATCAATTGGAGAATTAGTTGATGAAAAAAATGATCTTTAATGATCAAAAAGATGTATATCAATTCATCTTGCAACCAACTCATATAATAGAACAACATGAAGATTCAAAATGCCATTTTGATAAGTGTATGATACCGGTAAAGAGAAATGCTTCAGAAGAGAATCCAAGAATAAAAATGAAAGTTGCAACATACAATGTGCTTGTAAGATCCCTAGTGAGTGAGAAACAATATTCGCTATGTCCATCATGGGCCTTGGATTGGCACAAATATCAATATCCACATATCTTAGCAAAGCTAGAAGATTTGGATGTTAATGTCATGTGCTTACAAGAAGCCTTGCCATGGGAGCTTCTATACCAATTCCAACTAGACTTGAAAAAAATGGGATACATAGGTATTTACAAGCAAAAAGGTTCTTATGGAAGTTCTTCTTTCGAGACATACAAATTAGCTTACTATGGATGGTTGTGTGATCTTTTATAAAGAAACCAAGTTTGAATTGGTACAAAAATTTGAATGGAGTTTAGGAAATATGATTTTTGAAATTCCAAAATTTCTAGAGATGGCAAAGAAAGAACAATCAAGATTTCAAAAAAAATCACATAGCCTTGGCAATTATTCTAAAAGTCCATCCATCAGGAAGACGTGTATGCATAGTCAACATACATTTAATTTCCAAACCAAAATGTTCAAATGTTAGACTATGTTAAGGAGCATATTGATTAAGCAAATAGAAAAAATTTTGAAGAATAAATTATTCCTTAACTATACAAAATTAGTTCCATTTATTCTTTGTTGGGACTTCAATGAGAAATTTGGAAGTGGTGTTTATCAATTCTAAAAATATGGATGTGTAAAGGAATCCTTGGAAGATGAACTTGATTTGAAGAAGATGTTTCCATCAATTCAATATGCAATTCCATTGGCTAGTGCATATCTTGCTTACTTTGAATCCTCAATAGATAAATCAAATTCTAGAATTTAGGAATAGATGATGTTGATGAATAGTACTCATCAAGAACCACAGTTTACCAATTACTTTACAATGATTAATGATGATGGATCAACAACATTCTTCATTGAGACCCTAGATTATATTTGGTATGATGTTTAATTCTTCAAAGTTACCAAATTACCAAAGTTGATTGCTAAAGAAGAAGTTGAGAAGAATCAAAATCAAGCCTTACCATCATCCTAGACAAGATCATCCGATCACATACCACTTATGGCAGAATTACAGTTACTCCCATTAGTTCATAAGGTTGATCAAGATCAAGAAGTATCTTACCCTTACTTTTATTGACGACCTTATTATTTTATTCATTATTTAATTCATATTTCAATTAGATAAGTAAAATATCTAAGATAATTAAAATTGGGAATAAAGAATTTTCCCTACCTTCACTTAGGTAACCATATCCAAGTTGCACTTTGTGTGACCCTAGTTAGGACTAGTTATTAGTGGTTGATAAATCTTTAATTCACTTTTTGTCATTATCTTAGAAAATAAATTAAGTATTAAGAAAGTAATATTTAGTTTTTCATATAATTTTTCTCACATATATTTTGTTTGCAAAATAATCAAGAAACAACTTCAAGTTCAAAGAAGAAATCAAATTATTGGAGCACAAGATCATAATAGAAGCATTGGAGCTAAAAAAATATAGAGAACGTGGACTTGTTTGAGGATGAACAAAACCTAAGTGGGGTAGATTGTCACATCCCCATTCCTAAATGATGCTACTACCTAATGAAGATGGTGTCTCTTCATAACAAGTTCTATTTTATCTTAACAAGAAGGGTAGTTGTGATTAAGACTCGAAAGGGCATGTTGTAATAATGGAAATGTCTCTTAAAGTAACCTTTGGGGGTTTGACCTAAGGCATTTATACCTGGGGTTAGAGGTTGTGCCAAGCATGGAGTGGTGGAGCTAGTATAGGCAAGTCACATGAGCTGGGTGAAGTAGGACAAGAAGTGGACTACCCATTCCTTCTAGTCAAGTTATAGGCCTAACCATGGTGGCAATGTTGGATTTCCTCTAAGGTATAGATTCCAAAGGAAGAAGACCCCAAGGAACACTCTCAAATCATGATCCAGATATGTTATTCCATATCAATAAAGTATTCTTTTCTTTCTCTTTTTTCATTTTTCCTATTATTTCCTTTATGCATAATGTCAAATATCACATATATTTCACATTTAGTATATTTTTTTTTGTATGCATAATGTCAAATATCACATATATTTCACATTTGGTATATTTTTTTGTACGCATAATGTCTAATCTATTGTATATTTGATGTTTGTCATGACATCTAGGGATAGGATGTCACAGTAGTGGATCATTATCTCTTAGCAATTACAAAGTTGATGAAGTCAACAACACCTATTCTCTCTTTCATTCTAAGGCATTTCTCATGCTATTGTTACAAAAGAGAATGATAGGTGTCTAGTAGGATTGAATCATAAAAATAGTCCTCACCAATTGTACTAGGTTTGATTGGGCTACTTTCTTAGTCCTTGGGTTGTGAGATGAGATTCGTAAATTTTGCAATAACCTCAATTCAATGTGCTACATGAATTATACATTCTTCACAGTTTATCTTAGGAGGTTTGTGAAGTTTCTGGTGGTTTGTAGGGATGGAAAGTGGGTAGGTCATGATCCCTCCTAGTTTTCCAAACATTAGGCCAAACACATCATCCTAGTGATGCATGTTCAAGATCCACCTATTGAGGATGTTGGAGAGTTTCTATTGATTACCACTAATTATTTTAATGATGCACAAGTGCTATCCTCTTAACAACATTGGGGTTGAACCTTATGCTATGCTTGATAACATCAAGAGGATGAGGAAAGTACATGTAGAGGATGAAAACATAGCTAAGGAGAAGATGAAGAGGCCCCAAGCTAAGCCTACCACTTAAATTATTGTTTTAATAGTTCGTAGAAAGCTATATATCAAGCTTGGCAAGGCGTAGTAGACTGTTGATGGTACGTATACATATACATGCATCATTATATTTATTGTTTTGGTTTCATGTCTTTTCATTAGATTCTTCATTCTTTGGTTTAAACTTTTGATTGCCTAAAAATATGAGATAATTTGTTATGATCTTGGCTTTCACTAGTTGTAGGGATGAGGCAAGAGCTAGTTGCTCAAGCTACTACTAAAGAGGAGTGAAGGCGTAACATCAAGATGATGAGGAAAGTACATACAAAGGCTGACAATGTAGCTAAGGAGAACATGAAGATACCCTAGGTTGAGCCTACTACTCAAATTATTTCTTCACCAGCCCATAGGAAGCTATATATTAGGCTTGGCAAGGCACAGTAGACCATTGATGATATGTATGCATATACATGCATCATTATATTCATTTTTTTGGTTTCATGTCTTTTCATTAGCTTCTTCATTCTTTGGTTATAAACTTTTGATTGCAAAAATATGAGCTAATTTGTTATGATCTTGGCTTTCACTAGTTGTAGGGGTGAGGCAAGAGCTAGCTTTTCAAGCTACTACTGAAGAGAAGTGAAGGTGTAGAGAAGAGGAGGATTAGAAGTGCAAGGAGGAGGAGGGGGCAAGATCATCCAAGAAGTCATTGGAAGTCATGGACTCCATCCTAGGTGACTTTCCTCTAGGTGATGACCTTCCCATGGACGTATCTCTCAATCTCCCTAGTAAGTTTTAATATTTTTGCTTTCTAAGTTTTAGTGCACACTTTGATTACAAGTTGTATTGATGGTTATCACTTTCATAGTACTTAAATCTCCCCTAGAGGCATCCACATCTACCTTTTGCTTCAAGCCCTTGGTGGAGGCCCTAGGAAAACTAGAGTTCATGTAGAGCATAGTGAATGACTTGGTTGATAATTTACAATAGGTAGCCCCTACTGTTGGTAAGAACTGTTAGAACTACTTTGTTTTTTCATATTTTGGTCTTATGTTTTATGGATTTTTGTGCTTTACGACTATATGGTATTAGTGGTCATTAAATGTTTTTTTGATGATTTTTGCATTTTTCTCATTTTGGCTCATGTAGTATCCAAACTTAAATGGGATCTTGTGTGTAACATTGATTCTGATGAGCTCCCCATGCTACCACCCAAGGTAGAATATGTTCCTCATAGACTATATGAGGGGTCACTGAGTGTGCTATCTCTTATGTGAGAACGTCTCTAAAATCCCAACATTGTAATGAATACTTATGAGAAAAAGTTGTGGCTATAGAAAAATAGGTGCAGGAGATATCCATTAAGAACAATGACCTTCACAATCATAAAGAGTTTATAGAAGCCCATGTGGCTAATAGAGACTCTTTACACATGAAGGAGATCAAGTGGGCATGGTATTAGAGTGCTATCCAAGGCAAAGTTACTCTAGCTAGGAGTAATGTGGAAAAGGATATGTAGATGAAGTTGTTATTCATAAGACCAAGGACTTGCATTATTACTATGCTTGGGTATTATAGTGGGGTTGGAAGCAAAAGGATCACAAGCTAAAGTACAAGGTGAAGAGGGACAGTTATCTAAAATTGTGTTATGAGGAGGCCATTGAGCAACAAAAGCTCAAATTTTTATAGGGTATAAAAGTTAAGAACATCTTTAAGATGTTCACAGAATATGTTGCAGTTTCTGACTCTCTTGCCCCTCATATTACTATTGCATTAGGTGAGACCTCTACAGCTACCCTCTCCTAGGATCCTCCCAAGTGGACTGATATTGAGAGGAGGCAAAATCTAATGAGGGTAGGCCTATGGGATATCAACTAGTCTAAATGAGTGAGGAGTATATCCTCCATAGATTGGAGACCAGCCTACAAAACTTTTCTTCTGAGGACATCGCTCTAGAATCTCTGGAGGTTTGCATGGACATGTTCTTCTATATTATAGTTCTTTTTATGTTTTCTTACTTCATGGTTGTATTTTCTTGTTATCTTGCTTGCTAATCATTAATATAACTTTGTAATGTACAGGGCCCATGTGATGGTGATGGGAGTGGTGATGGCATAGATGATGATCCTCCACCTCCTCCTCTAGCTTAGCTTTGCATATAGTTGCACATGTTATGTTTGTGTTGTTTTGGCTATAGTGATGTGGCTACTTAGTGGATTTCGTCATAGATTTTAAACTATGAACTCTTTTTGTTGTTAGTTGTTACACTATGTAACTATGGCTATGGGATGTTTATTATTTTTTTTTGTTACTTTCACATTGTGTAGTTAAGGCTACTACATTGGTTTTGGCTTAAATATTTTTGGCTTTTTCTATGTTTTACAATTTTTATGGGATTTTATGTTTTCTATTTTTTGTTATTTCGTGATTTTTATACAAACACGAAAGATGAATGAAAATTGTAAAAATCAATGCAAGAACATAAAATAATGTAATATGCTAAATAAGTAAAAGTAATGCAATAACATGGATAAACCATAAGGTAATAATGTAGATGCATAAATACAGCTAAAAAACAAGGCTACCGATTAGACTATACAAGGGAATGAGTAAACATTTAATGATGCAATTGCTTCCTAATCTTCAAAACATTAGGAAAATTATAAGATTTTTATTGCATGATTTTTATATTCTCCATTTCTTTCGCTCACCATATTGAATGGGAGTTGCTTCCACGTTTCATTGGTGACCCTAGCACAACAGTATTGGCCTAACTAGTCTTATGATTTTCTAGTTTGTCCTCGATTACAGGAGTTTCCTCTTGAAACTCCACCTCCGATTCTTGCTTTATGTCAACATTATTGACAAATATGAGAATTCCACGATCTTCATGAATGATGATTTCACCCATAATTTGGTCAACCAAGGCCTTCCTAAAATTATATTGAAGCTTGGTGTCTCTTCTACCACAAAAAAATCAACAATTATAGGGAATTATTCTTTGGCCACAAAATTCAACATTATCAATCCCATGACTACTACCTATGACCCATTAAATGATTTGAGTGCAGATGTAGAGGTAGTTTGAATGTGTTTAACTAGACCCAAACACTCAATGATAGGCAAGGATATAACATTCGTAGTTGCATCATCATCCACATGTATTTTGTAAACTATGTATTGACAAACACTAATTGTTATAAAGAGAGGAGCTTTAGACACTTCGCCATTTTGAGGGTTGGCCTTCATCTCACTATCATGAAATGTTAAGATAGTTAACAACTTTTCTTTCTAGGAGAAGGATGGCACTATTACTACATCAATTAATTTCTTGTTGGCAAGGATATCCTCACTCACTAGGATAAAAGCTAGCATCTTGACTAATGCTTGACGATGGGTAAGGGAGGTCATGAACAAGTTGTAAAAACTTAACAAGGTCTTTTTTCTACTTCAATGAGTGCTTAACTTGATCCATGGTGGTGAGGAAGTATTTATCTCTACTTGATGTTTCTTAGTCTTGTTAGCATCGACTTCCTCTATTCTACCCAGGATTTTAACTTCATGTTTCAATGGTTGTTGTTTGGGGCCCTTTTATTTTTCTTGCCTATCCTTCCAAGGCTAACTATAAAATGTGGTTTCAGCATTAGAATCCATGGATATGGCCAAGATTGGGGTGGGCATCAATGGGCCTACTTCCTTTTACACCTTTGGCTAGTTAGTGTTTTTTACCTTGGGCTTGGTAGCCAATTTCTTGTGTTGTTTTAGAGGAAACTCCTTGTTGTTTGGTTCTGATGAAGTTAATTTTTGGCCACTATAGGGGGACATCAATTAGTTTGAGTTGTAGGTTGGTTAGTAGGAGACAACAGTACTCTAATGATGAAAGCTTCCTTAGGAGCTGATGATGGTGGTACCCTTATAACCAATGGACTTCTAGAACTAGAAGTCTATTCAAGACAAGGTACCTAAACCACAAATAGTTCCTTATGGAGCTCATTATTATTGCATGCATCAAAGGTAGCTCTTTTAAATTGGTCTTTGTTGGTGTTCAAAGGATCTTTGTACATCTACATATTTTGGTTTTGTGGCTTGACTAGGTTAGATGTGTCTAGGACTAACTTCTTACTATCTATTATCTTTTGTAAACCATCTTTTAGCACTAAGAAAAAGTTAATGTCATAATTAGAGAGTTGATGATAGTGGTAGAATCAATCAAACTTAAAGTAGTTAGGTAAGGCTAGGTCATCCTTCATTGCTATAGAAGGATCTTTGGCTATTTCACACAAGCGTTCATGTCTCTTGTGACCATTCTTGGATAGTTGCTTATACTAGATGTGATCATTCTTGAGTAGCTAATCGAGGAGCTTAGATGATTTTACTAGTAACTTGGTATACTTGGACACATCTTTTCACTCAAAAGTAAGCTTAGGAAAATTATATGTAGTGGCACCTACTATTGATGCCTAGGAAGCCATAATAGAAGCTTTGGTTTATGTGCTCTTTTGGCTTTTTATGGTTTTAGGCTCCTTGTCTACTATAGCTACAGATACATGTGACTACTTCTCCTTATCCCTATCCTATTTGATATGTTGGTTCTTATAGGTTATATAAGCATGGTCATTACTGGCTTTAGCTACGTCTTTTATGTTTTTGACTTAGGAAAATGCTCGACTTAGGGATCAGGGATCTAAATAATAGAGTTTAGACTCAATAAAATTGTTAACTACCCCCTTGAAAATGGCCAAAATGTGTTTTTCAAATATGGATTCAAGTATCTCATTAAGTATAACATTTCATCTTTGTATAAACTTTGGAACAAGTTCAAGGCATCCTTGTCTTGCATTCTTCAGTTGATCTAGCATTGTTTTAGGTTTTAAGTTGTACTCAAATCAATTAAAAAACTGACTTATTAACTCATCCATAGAGGAGATAGATCCTCTAGGTAGCACATGATACCAATCAAGGACATGGGAAAGACACACAACATGGTGTGTGACTAGGCTTGCAGTAAAAAGCATTCTAAATGGAAGGTGATGAGGTGCACATTATGATCACTTTCCCCATTATACTTGGTTAAGTGAGGGATTGATGTCCTAAAGGGAAGGGTTATTTTAGGAAACATTAATGCTAATTAGGTCATGTTGGTAAAATTCCATGACTTTTACCATCTATGTGATGCTAGCCTCGAGTTTCTTAGATTTATCAGTGAGGCTTTAGATTAGCTAGAAGGCCTAATTAAGGCTCTGAGGTACTCCTGTAGGTTGTAAAGTTGGCTACACAGGTGGTGGGATGGCTTGAGGCTAGGAGATAGGCTATGGTATTGGATGATAAGGCCTAGTTGTCATTATGATGAGAGGGTTAAAGAGGGAAAATGATGTTTGTGTAGGGATTTACAAGGTGAAGGGAGCAATATGTATGCTAGAACTTGGTGGGACTTGAGGTCCCAAAGAGGGGCCTACTATAATGGCAAATGGAAGAGGCATTGAAGGTACATTATGGGGTTGTTGTGTGATGGATTTTTAAACCAAACAATGGGCTTTTAGAAAAAACCAAAATGAACTTTCATTGAACAAGATGAGCTTGTAGGTCAAGGAATAACATAGGTAGAGGAAGTTCACAATGGATTTTAGTGAAGAAGTTGGGTAGTGGCCCTCCTTCTAGCACTAGAAATTGTAATGACCAAAACTTTTGGCACTAGAAAACTAAAATATTTTGTATGAGACAATTTAACTTACAAATACATGGGCCTCAAAAAGGATCTAGAGTGCCCTGGATGGTCTTGCCAATCACTGAGGGACTTTAAAGAATCTGTTACCAATTTTGTTTAAATGCAATGTAAAACTTAATAAAAGTATGTAAAATAACGTCACAATGTTGAATATGAGGAAAAATTTTAAAATGAAAGAATAATAAGGCCAAATAGGGATAGTGAAAAATTTTATATTAAATAGTAAATGTTAACAAATTTGAGAATAAATGGGTTTGAAAATACAAATCAAGGCTTGAAAGCCTAAGAAAATCAATGTATCTATTGTAATTTGGTGTGGCTAGTAGAGTGTATCCTATGTGGAACCTGCACTTTTCTCCCAACTTGATTTGTAACTCTACCAATTAGCACTATATGGTGTTGCCAAGATGTCACCAAAATTTTCTTCCAAAGCTCTGCCAAGTGATTGCTGTGAAAATTTTCCCTCAAAAGTCCTAGATATGATCTTAGATTTGGCATTTATAGTTTTTGGATTTGTAATGCTTGCATCCATTAAAATTTCAAGCATTATGAACAACTTCTTAGTCAAAGTGCAACGTGTGGGATGAAAGCCCAAGTCCCACACACTGTCCATCATGTAGGACTACATCGTCCATCATCTAGAGCTAAAGCCCAAGTCTCATATGTTAGCCTCATATGCTACCCATCATGTGGGACTACACCATCCATCATGTGGAGCTAAAGCCCAAGTTCCACACATTGACCTCATACACTACCCATCATGTAGGGCAAAGGTACCCATTGTATGAGGTGAAAATGTCAAATTTCATAGCCTATGGAGCCCTTTTAGCTTTCATAAGCTAACATACATAGAATTTGTAGCGTTTAGAACATTCTTTGTCCTTCCACAAGTTGGAGTACATGACACTAATAACTTATGAGGCATTTTTGACCTTCATAAGCTGAGATGCATGGGATTTGTAGCTTGTGGACTGTAAATATCATTTTTACATTGAGAAATCTCTTACAATTATTAATATAAGACCACAATATAGGATCTTTGGAGAAAATCAGGTAGTTGCATCTACCTTTATATTTTCACCAAATTACAATGGAAATTTGGGCTATGGGCATTTACATTGCAACATGAAATTTTCCTTGAGGTGTTTCATTAAAGTGGCTTCTATTTTAGATAAGTTCAAAAAATATTAGATAATGATCCTACAAAAAACGATTATTGCATTACTATTTCAAGAAAATTATGGATTTTATTTTGATCGATAACACTGAGTTTTAATGTCGTACCTTGAATTAACCAAATATATATTATATAATCACTTAAAGGGGCATGATTAGATTGCTTAAGTATCCATATATTTCACATGAAAACTTAAAATAAAATATTAAATCATTGTCTAATCTTAATCACCAACTATGACATCTTAATAACCAATTAGCATACTTGAGCAAATCATAGGGAATAATTACATAATAAAATTCTTGTAATGTTATTTCAACATCTTAAGTATAGATCCTTAATGTACAAGCTACAAGAGATACATAAGATAACCAAATGAGTTATTTTACAAATCCATGACATGGCTTTATAAATAAAATAATGCTTGAACTCTTGGTTTGTGAGCATCCTTAATCACCAACGCTTGCATAGTGCACAACAATCTAGCAACTACAATGTTACTAAGAACCTCTAGCCAAGCCTTTTAAGTAAGACCTATATTAAACACTTGTAATAAGTGTTAGAACACCGTCATAGTAGAGGAAATAACATTAATATCACCTAAAACTAGCTAGAAGATGGGCCTAACGTTGTAAAATATACTACTATAATCAATAACAATTACTAATTGACCAAAATTATTAATCAAAGCATAATCATTAACATTACCATTAATGCATTAATCTATCATTAAACATGATTTTCCTTCTTGTGGATTTTCTCATGAGGCTTCCAACACCAAAAATTTGGAAGAATTATAAGGTTGATACTAACTTAACTACTTATCAAGGACTATTTGGGGTAATACCTTACCTACTTAGGCCAACCCTCATGCAAGATAAGAACAACGATTGTGTTAGAAATCCTCATGCATGTCTAGATTAACCATTGGATTACATTATCACTAGTATCAACCCTATAATTTTTCCTTGTTTCTTGCCACCATCCTAAATCAACTTTGTTATGTGACTACAACATGATGATTAGTCATGAAGTACTACCCTTCACATCAATTGCCTCTACCATAAATCATGTTTAATGCATTCTATTTATTTCTCTAAGATTTTCGACACATTGAACATGCCCATACATATCTAAAATGTTTTTTCACCATCTTCATCTAAATCTACCATTCTTGTCAAACATCATCATGATCATGCCACTCTAAAAAAATGTAAGAATTCTATCACAATTTTCATTGTGACCTCTAGTTCGATTACAACACAAGTCACAATATAAGAATATGTCATTACCATTGCTATAAATAGAAGAGGATTCCACAATAGAAAGATAATCATAAAACATAAAGCAAAAAATTATAAAATTTTTTATTTTAAATTAATCAATAACCAAGGTTAGATTAAGAACATATATAATATGATTACATCCTCAATGAAAAATATCATAAGTGGAAGCATATACAAAAAGGGTATGTTGCTTATCAAAATTAATGTAATCAAGAGCATTTTCTATACCTTAAGAGATTAGCTAAGATTCAAGCTTCATTAAGCAAGAATAAGTTTAGATCTAGAAATTGTTAAGTGATCTATCAAGCATAGCCACAATCATGAACACAAGAGATAGAGATGCATAATTAATACTAAGAAAGCCAATGATGCCAAGTATTTATTGGTACAAGAGGGAGTGTTTTTATAATTATAAGAATAAAGAATTAATAATTTATTTTCTAAATATTGAGTAACATGTATTCACTAATAGAATCCAATGATCAACCAATGAATTAAAGCCACTAAACAAAATACTAAAATAAGCCTACATGTCTAAGAATAGGTTCCAAGATAAAATACAAGAATAATTGAAATATATCCCAAATATCTATTGACATGTCTTATAACCATATTCTTACATTATTCTAAAGCTGAATAACATAAAAATATAAAACATAATAAACATTAATAAATTATGAGCAATGGACCACCACCATCCTTCCAACCTATCCTTCACAAGAGCCACCAAGCATTAGTAAATGCCAAGAAATAATAATTAAGAAAAGAAATATATAAAATAATAACATTTTCAACTTATGTAATAAGAGCAATGTCCAAGGTCCAAAGTGTAATAAGCATCATATGGCGATGTAATAAAACATGTAAGATTACCTAGAATTACAAGCTTATAAGTAATATACCATGATGTTTCAATCATAAGGTACTAATGTATTTGAACAAGGAGTCAAGGGTTTAAACCTCAAGATGCACAACCATGAACATAAGTATAAAAGATATATTAGAATGAATTAGCATAAACCACTAAAAATGCAATACATTATTAACATAAAATATTAAATATTAAGTATAAGAAAATAAATAACAAATCTAAGATCCTAGGATTGGGGTGTTGGAATCTGAAATAATTAAAAGCATAGGTATGCCTCAAGATATATTGTCCAATTAGAACTTTATAACTCAACATTTTCCATTAGAATTAAACCTATGAATTGGAGCTTCCAAATAGAAATTCTTACCATTAGGCTAGGTTGAAACATCAAGATGTTACATATAAATTTTTAATTTAACTATATGTCTTGGGGCTAAATATGATTTTAAAAAGTTTTGGATTCCAACACCTCTCCCTTTCTATGTACCCCTCTAATTCATGTAACCTATTGCCAATGAAATATGATATAATTATTTCATTCGTTATCTTATTAGGTAAAAGGTTACTAGTTTGAATCACATTTAAAGTACTATTATATTCCTCTATAATTCATCTAATATATCGTGTTAGCTATATGTCTTAAAGTGTAACTATAGTTAAATTAATCCTTCACTCTCTCCTAATTCAAGTGATGTGTTTCATATTATGACTTGTTAGATTTGTACTGGGCAATGAAATTTATTAAGCATGTTTATGGACTATTTCTAATGTACTTTAGACTTGAATATTCATGAGTTGATTCTATTATGATTAATGTCTTAATCTTGGATAATAATTTATTTATGTCTATGGTTATGTTAACTATGGATTTGTTTATGCTCCTTTTAAATTGATGTTAATCAATGATATCACTTTATTAATTGATATTTTTGTATGGTCATCTTACTCTTGAACTTGGTTTAGTTGTGCAATTATTGGTTTGCTCTAGTTTCATTAGTTTAGTTCTTTATGTAATACCCTACTAGCCTAACCTAGGTTAGGAGTTGTTACAACCATGCTTCTCTTCAAACATTGGCAAAAATCCTACTTTCACTTTTTTACCTAAATAAAAAATATAGCAATGTAACATGCTATGATTTCTACCATTACTTGCATGTCCTTTTGAATCATAAAATTAAAGGAAAAAGTATTATCCTGAATTAGTAAGACCTTGATTCCAAGTTAGGACTTATGAACCTAAGCTTGCATGACATGAAATAACATAGCTTTTCCATTATAAGTAATTACTAAACCATGTTGGAAATCAAAATTTAGCATGGTATCTTCTAGAACTAAGCTTCTAGTAGTATCTTTAAGATCAAAATTTAGAAATCATTACCAATATCTTCTACTAAAGAACCCACACCATCTTGTTAAAGATGATCAAGTTTTAAAGATGAATAGGTTTTGAAGCTTCAAGGAGATCATATGTTTTTGTTTTTCAATGTATATTCTAGTTCTTGATTATGCCCAAGATGTTATCCAAATTAAGATTTTTGTGCTTTTTGGAGATTTCCATGGATCAACCCTAAAGCATGGGATGTCCCCTCAAAGTTTATCTAGATTTTCATTTTTTAAGGATCCTAGATATGGGTCATCCTCTTCTAATAATTCACCTCCTTAGAGGAAAATTTCTTTTTATTTCTTAGATTGCCCACTTACCATGGGTTAACCCTTAGCTAGAATGGAAAATCTAGTTTTGAGACCACTCCATATCATAGGTCACTTTCTCTATGTAGACCAATGCTTGAATGGGTCACCTTCTCATCTATAGATCATTCCCTTTAAGATTATTAGCAACATCACAACTCTTTAAAAAGTCTTCCTTAGCTACTAATCAATCCCTACTTGCCCTAGGTTAAAAAATATATGTACATTGAGGGCATGTGAATCAAAATATTTGTCCAATATCATTTGTCCTTGAGCATTAGAGTATTTTCTTGTAGCCTTATCATGGAAAATTTGGATATTGCATTAGAGGAAAAGATGAATCATTGGACTACAGGTGATATATTTAGAAGTAGCAATAAGTTTAGTGGATATGTGTTGTGCTTTAATATTTTCTTCTACATGTTGTATTATATACCAAAACTTCTATACCCTATACATTATATTGTGCTCATTTGAATCCCTGTAGTTGATGTAATTTGGCCTTTGAAAGATCCTTGTATACATCATTTTATTTTTCTTATATCAAGGTTAAGATCTAGTTTAATGATTTTAGCCTTAAAAATCCATTTGTAATAGAGAAAGACTAGAAATCCTTGAAATCAACATTATACTTTAAAGAGTTTAAAACCTAAAAAACCCTAGGAAAATTTGAGATTTAAATAACCCTTATAGAGTGGACTAGGCTCAAGCTAAACCACTATAAATTTGGTGTTTTTTTATTGTTTTTATTTGATGCATTTTCTTACTACACATAGACTAGAATTGATTTTTACTTTGATTTTAAATCCATTATTTATAAGTTCAATAGTTTGATTTCATGATGTAATGCATTTTAGTTTGTTAAGACATCCTATTCATCCCCATATAGGATGTCCATTTTGATTCATAATTAGTATCAGAACTTGGTCTCTTAATTTCTAGACTAACATCCTTCAAGATTTTGTCCTTATTCTATCATGTCTATTACAAGTGCATCATAATTTTACAAGACTCCATTCTTTGATGTATCAAACAACATCTATTGGAAGTCAAGGATGAGGTTTTTTTTTCGAATCTATAGACTTTGATATGTGGCCCTTGGTGGAGTATGGATAGTTAAAGCCTATTGAAATACACACAACTCCAAGTAACAACTCTTATACAAGACCAAAAAATATAAGCAAGTGAATGGATGAGGAAAAGAGAACTTATGTGACTAATGCAAAATCAATAAATGCATTCTATTCTGCCTTGTGTCTTGAAAAATTTAGTAGAGTTGTTTGTTGCAAGACTCAAAAGAAATTTGGGACCTTCTTAAATTAACTCATGAAGGTATCACTATGATGAATCAGCCAAAAGCTCAAATCCTAAATCATTAGTTTGAGTGTCTCAAAATGGAGGAAGAGACCATCAAGAAGCACTTCTTTAGAATCACCAAAATTGCAAATGCTCTCAAAGAACTTAGGGTAGATTATCCTGATTCTAGAATTTTTCAAAAATTCTTTGGAAGCTTTCCCAAGAGATTAGAGACACAAATCTTATGAAGGTTGATGGGCTCCAAGAAAAATTGAAAACTTATGAGCTATCTCTTCAAGAAGATGATGAGATTGAATCATCTAAGAAGGACATTACTTTTAAAACTTCAAAAGAAGGTGAAGAAGTTGATTCAAATAATTTTAATGAAGAAAAATTAGCTCTTATAACCAAAAAAATTAGTAAGTTCTTCAAAAAGAAGTTCAAAGGAAATAGACCAACAAACAATGACAAAAGATGTGATAAGAAGAACAAGGAAATGTAATTTGATGCTATTATTGCCATGGATATTAACATGTTACATCTAACTATTTACATAGAAAGAAAATGAAAAAAAAAAACAAGAGGGAACATACAAAGGCAAGAAAGTTTGATGTTTTTTGAATGAATCAAAATAATTCTCATCAAAAGAAAAAGCGAGGAGTGTATTCTTGTACTCATGATGATACTAAAGGGAGAATATTATCTAGATGATGATGAAAAAAGCATGAATGAAGAAGAGAAGTATAAGCTACTTCTTACTTCATTTACCAAGCTTTAGAACATATGTAAAAAGATGAAAAATAATTTTCATGAAGAAGAGATAAATCTTGAGGCTCAACTAACTAAACCTTAAGACAAGGAGATTTCTTATACAAACTCACAATCTAGATTTCATTTCTTTGAGAAATGTGTCAAGGAAAGGGATCACAAACTTTAATAAAAAGATGAAAAAAAAAACTAAAAACACCATTAAGGAGCTCAATGATTCTCAATTCATTGTTGGACATCAAGCTCAAAAAATTGTCAATAGCTAAAGTTAACTTAAGAAGTTCACACAAGAAACCATTACATTAAATGCCATGATGGAAAAGATAAGGAAAGCTAGAGATTCAACAAGTCTTTGCTACAATGTTATCAAAGATACTTGGACAAGATAAGGTAAGTGGAATTATTTTCCTAGGTATGAACTTTTTATAGAAATTTGTATATTCAATGTTATTACTATTATAATTATGATTATGTTTAATATCATTTTCCATATAGATCATATTAAAATTACAAAAATATGAGATTTTCCAATATTAACCAAGGTAGATATCATAAAAATTAACAAAAATTGAAAGTGAAGAAACTATGGACTCCAAAGAAAACGATTTACAAGACATATATGGCCAAACTAGACTCTTAAGAGAAACCATCTACCTTTTAATATCTTAATAGTAGATGCTCAAGACATATGACTGGTGATAGACCAAGATTCATATTCTTATCTAGCTATCATAGGAGGAGTGTCATATTTGGGCATAATAGCAAGGTCTATGTCAAAGGAAAAGATATAGTTAATGGTAAGAATTCTCCTAAAATTGAAAATGTTCTTTATGTTGTAGGGTTAACCATAATTTTTTTAAGTGTAAGTCAACTTTGTGATGATGGAAAATTTATATTATTTTGAGATGACCATTGTATTATTAAGGATGTCAAAATAGATGAAGTAATACTTATGGAATATAGATCAAGTAATATCTATATTATTGATAATTGTGATTTCAATAGATATAATTTAAAATGTTTGATAAGCAAATCAAAGGATAGCTAGTTGTAGCATAGAAAGTTAAGCCATTTAAAGTTTGATAGCCTTAGTAAGCTTTCTAAAAATAAAATCATTGAATGATCATCCAACATTTATTCTAAGAAGGATAGGGTATGTGAAACATACCAAAAAGATAGACAAAAAACCAAAGAAAAATTCATATTACTACTAAGCATCCTTTTGAATTATTACATATTTATTTGGTTGGACCTAGTAAGACATGTAGCATAGGAGGTAGAAGGTACTTCTTTATTATTATTAATGATTACTTAAGTATTACTTAGGTAATTCTACTAACCCATGAGGATGAAACTTTTCATTACTTTAAGAAGCTTTGTTGCATGGTTCAAAGAGAGAAGGAATACTTAATCAAAAAAATCTGAAGTAGCCATGAATGAGAATTTGACAATCTTACCTTTGCTAAGTATTGTGATAGTGAGGGAATTGAACATCAATTCTTAGCCCCTAAAACACCTTAACAAAAATAGAATGGTTGAACACAATAATTTTTGTTACAATAAATGGCTGGAACCTTACAGCATGAGCAAAAATTACCTAATTCCTTTTGGGAAGAAGCTATCAATACTACCTATGATGTCTCATACTAGATCCTCATTAGGCCTAAGACAATAAATATACCATTTCAATTTTATTATCATAAGAAATCCAAGATAAGCTATTTTAAATTTTTTGGATGTAATATTTCTATCTTTAAAAGTAAAGAAAAATTAATTAAATTTGATAACAAGGTTTATGATGCTATTTTTCTTAGTTATTAATTCATAAACAAGGCTTATAGGGTGTATAAAAAATGCATACTAATAGTCAAAAAAGTAATTAATGTTATTTTTGATGATATTGTTTCAAGTTTAATTACATGGGTCCAAGAAGATGAAGATGATGAGATGCTACCACAATTTAATCTTTAAGTTGGGGATAGTCCAAAAGAAGAGAACCATGAAGTTGCTTTAACATCCAAGACTCCATCAACTCATTAGAGTTATGCTAAGAGCAATCCTTTAAGCCAAATTATTAGATATTATTATGATGTGGTAAGAACTAGAAGAAGTCTCCAAGAGTTTCATGGATTTGCATGTTTAGTTTCTCAAACTTAGTTAAACAACATTGAGAAAGCTCTAGCTAATGAGTCATTGGTTCAAATCATGAATGAACAGCTTAACCAATTTATACGAAATATTTGAAAACTTGTCCTTAAACATAATGGACAAATCATTATTGGGAAGAAATTAATTTCTACAAATAAGCTGAATGAAGATGACATTGTTACAAAAAAATAAGGTAAGACTTATGGTAAAAGATTATAACCAATAAGAAGGAATTGACTATGAGTAAACCTGTACACCAATCTCACAATTAGAATCAATCAGAATATTACTTGTCTTTGCTACCCACAAAAATAGGATTTTATTTTAGATAGATGTCAAAATTTATTTTCTCAATGGCATTATTCAAGAAGAACTATATATTGAGTAACCCTCAAGTTCTGAAGATCTCCACAAGAAAGATGATATGAAAAATGTCATTTCTCATTCTTAACATGAAAAATAATAATATGCTTTACTATATAAATACCAATCCATGAATTTTATAGATTAAGTGATAAAAAAAATATCACTTCATTATCACTCTCCACTAAACTACATGAATTAGAGATGCTTATTCAAAGTCAATGATTATGGAGTAATGCTCTAAAGTGGAATTCATTTTATATAATGCATTTCATAATGAGCACTGTATAACCAAACAAATCATATATCTAATTAGTAAAGTTATTAGTATAAGTGTAATGTAATGGTAAGAAATGTGTTTTCTAAACTCATATTATAAATCATTTTAGTCCATTAAATTTCTCTTGAAATGCAAAGGAGAATAACTAGAGACATCAAGGGTAATCATCTCTTTCAAAGTATATTATAACATAACTAAATATTTAACCATATAAAAGAAAACACATGTTTGTCATGGTAAATTAAAGTAATGAACATCATCATCTAACATAAAAGGTGATAAAGTTTTAAATGATCCAGATAAAAAATAAAACAACCAAAATCATTAGTCAAGGAATGAATCTATAATTGCATTCATCATATTATTAAAAATATTTGATAATGATTCACCCCTAAAACTCAAAACTAGTTTCTTTTACCATGGATTTTGATGAGTGTCAAAGTGTCACATCAATGGACCCCCGTTGACGAGCCCCCGTCAATGAGGTCCTATTTACGTGGTGTTGCCCCATTGACGTAGCATCTACTACATCTACGAGGCCCCATCAATGCAGCCCTAGAGCAAAAACTATAAATACGAGCTCCTAGTCGTGTTTATGGGCATTCAAGTCATAGTAGTAGTTAAACTCTTACAATTTTTACATTTGAAAGTTAGAATATTTTCCTGAGTGCCTGCAACAACAGGAGTCATTAAGTGTCCAGATCTTTATTTGAGCATTATTGTACCTAAGCATGATAGTGTGTGTGGCAATAAAGACAAGCTTCTTAATAAACCTTGTACCATTCTAGATAGTTTAAATGTTTCATTCATGCATTTAATGTTTTTAGCTATTTATTCCAATTTTTTCAATAATTAAGCTAATTAAGTAATTCAACAAGATAAGCTAAGTAGTAATTAAGTAAACACAAGTATGATTGCTTCAAGCATGCGTACAAAATTTTCTAATCCTAGCAGTGCTTAACGCTTAGTAACCTAGCAATGTTATATGTATTCATGATGTGTATAGCAAGTGGAACTAGATACTTATGTTAGGACTAGTTGAATAGTAGTTAGCCCATTAGATTAAAATAGGTATTAAATTACTTTATTCTCTATCTTGCCTATTTCAAGCATTAAACCGTAAAATATAAAATGAAAAAAAATCATGTTCCTCAATTACACTTAAACCATACCCTTGAGCTTCACAAGTGTAGTTGGGAAGACAACGAATGTTCTCAACTTCTAGTTTACTTCCTAGAGAACTAGTTCATTGGAAATTATAGAGTCCATGGAATTTGACTGGATCATGTGTGAATGCTTTGTGATTCGTATGGTTGGATGTAGGGGGTACCTCTCCACCTATCATCATTGGCACCATTGCCAGGGACTTTTTTTGTTGAAATGTTTACTATCTAGGATTAGTGAGCATTATTAGTATCATTGAATGAACCCCAAGGTCAACATCACTCTCATATTTCATGATTACAAAAGCACACTGATACTTTATTTGTTTACAAAATGTCTTCTTCTTCCATAAATGTGATGATGTTAAATTGTCCACCCCTTATCCTTCATCAAGATGAGCAATTTTGATGGCGTCATATGGAAGGTAACATTGTAATGCCTCCTGATCGATCTATGCCTGTGATGCTGCTTCAAACCCTTAAGAAGTTAGGCATCCACGATCTTCAAGAAGAATATGTTGTGCAAGACTATGATTACTAGGACTACCATCCTACTAAAATAAAATTCACATGAGATTGACATCAAAAGAAGCATCATGAGGCTATGAAGGAAAAATGGTTCACTAATCCCTTATTCTTGCTAAACCAAGATGATAATGAGGACTCTTCCTCTAAGGGCTCTTAGGATAAAAATTCTTCATCATTTATTACTGGTGATGAGGATGTGGCCCTAAATTTTCAGTCTACAATTAACAATCTAGGTTCAGGAAAAGATGGTAGTCAAGGAAAGGAATCAAAAAAGCATCAATATGATAAGAAAACTAATGAACGTGGCCATGATAATCGAAAGAAAATTGGTAGATATCATGGTGGAGGTATTCCTCCTTCCTCTTCACTTTCTTCATCTACATCCTATTCTTTTGGCTCTAAAAGATGCTGCAAAAATAACAACCATGATGGAGGTAACCAATAGGACCACAATGAACAAAGGGGTAATAGAGGACATCATTGGTGACAATAAAATAATGATGATGATAAGCTTTTTTTGGCAGCTCAAAGCATGCTTAGCATTGTAGAGGCAGTCAAGATTCCAACTAGGCATGTGAAAGATAGTCGAATCAAGTGCTTAGACATTAACAATATCCCAAGATTTGAGGTGGGATAGAACTTTGATTCATAAAACTATTTATAAGCCTTTCATAATGCCTACACCTTACAAAACATTGAAAATGATTGGTAGAAACTCAAGCTTTTTCCCAGGACACTCATCAAGGAAGTAGAAGGCTAGTATTGGTCCTTAGAGTCAAAATCTATCTACCGATGAAGTACCATGTTAGAACTATTTAATGATAAATACTAGACGTACTCTAGAGTGTCCAACCTAAGAAAGAAAATCTAAGGCTAGAAACAAGGAACACATGAGCCCTTGGATGCCACCATGGGCAGATACTATTCTCTCTTACATCGATGCCCTAGCCGTGATTATTCTCAAAGGGAACAACTTCGCCACATCATAGATGGGCTTAGAGCAAAAACTAGAAGAACTCTTGGGGTTTATGCCCAAGGGAGATTATCCAAATTAAGAGCTCATCAAATACAAAGGTTGATAGAGTAGGCTACAAAAGAACAAGGTGAGTTTCAAAAAAGGAAAAGTGCAAAAGAATAATAGGAATCCTTCCATTAGAAAAATGAAGGTCTAATTCTATGATAAGGAGGAGTCACCACTTGATGAAGTGGTGAACAGGAAAACCTTATCCATCCAAAAATCTATTTCTAATATTTTAGCAAAGGTTGATAAATTATGGGACTCTTTAGATGAAAAATTTTTAACTGCTATGAAGATTGCTAAAGAATCTAGAGAGCAAAATAGTGATCATAAACATAGGAAGTGGAAAGAAGCTAAATGTTCCTACTAGAGAGGTAAGGACAAAGCTGTTGTAGTAGAAGAAGTTATGGAGACAGACTCTGATGATGACATTGGTTGTGACATTTGTCAATATGAATATCCTAAGGGATGTTGCCCTGTGGTGTAATACTTACAAGAGTTTGGATTGTACACATTGAATCCTTAACTAGCACAAAGGCAAGCACCCAGGCAATTACCATATCTTCAAGGCAATCCAAGGTAGTTCCACCAGCAACAACAAGCTTATTATCCAAGTGGAGCTCCACCACAACTATATGAGCAATACCAACAATAGCACCAACCATAATCATGGAGAATGCCACTACCAAGATAGTAATACCCTTACAGGCAACCAAATTCATATGGGTACTATGTTCAATATTTGTTTCTCCACGAAGCTCTATAAGTCATGCCTGATTCCAGCATCACTATTACTCTCCAAAGTATCATCAAACTCATTCACCATCTATTTGAGGGGAACACCCATATCCATACCACCCTTCACATCCATCTACACATATTTCTCCACCCTCAGCCCAATTACCTCATGCTTCATCTACGCAAGGCAAAATTCCCCCATAGACACAACAATGAAATGCTACAAGAGCTATACATTCACAACTATTTTTCCAGCCAAGTGGTTCGAATAATAGATCTAGGAAAGAACCCTTTTTTTGACTTAACAGTCCTCCCAAACCCTCACAACCTAATGTGTTTGGTCACCCTATATCTTCAACATCCTCATCCTTTGCATCAAACACATTCGAGTACCCTTCAAACCAAGCGCCACCTCAAATCTACACTATGATGTTAGCCCAAGCTATTTATAATTAGATCAAGGCTAGAAACCTTCCCATAAAGCAATCTAATCTAGGAAGACCTCTCATTTACTTACAAAGCACTAGACATTAGCCATTCAAGGATCTTCTTAATTCTAGTTTTAGTATCAATCACATCTTCCATGACATGTACAAGGCCTAAAACCTACTACCTCTCAAGAAAAGAAACATCCATTTAGAATTGGTAGACTAGTCAATCATTATTCCTTCAGAATTAGTTAAGGGCATTGTAACTACAATTTTTAGATGGTCCTATCCTATCAATTTTCTGGTGATCAAGGTAAAAAATTGCAAAGGTGACTTCTCCATCATTATGGAAAGGGCTTGGTTAAGCACGGTTGATGCATGAATCGGCATAAGGGACCTTTCCTTGAAAATATCCAAGAAAAATGAATTTGGATGTGCATCACATACAATAATAACATGTGCAATTGCATGTAGAAAATATAGTCCATTAAGAGTAAATTCATTAAAGCATGCAATTAGTGTGCACATAAAATAGATATCCAAAGGTGCCTATACACAACAGCCACAAAATAGGAGGGCACCTAGTGGCTAACAGCTAACTCTAACAATAGCACACTATGCATGGAACCTACTGAGTGACTGACATGCACCTATGTCAAAAGCATGGATGAACTTGAGCAAGTTCATCACCAACTCTTTGATGATGAAGATGATGATACCTATTGGGAGAGTTGGAAATCCCTAATAATTTCAAGTAGGAACCCCTAGAGTTAAAAACTCTACCAGCCAGCATAGAATATGCATTTTTAAATAATGGCAAGCTAATTATAATCAATGCAAATGTTGCTCTTAAATAAAAAGACAAGCTATTGAAGATGGTGAATAAATGACCAACAACCTTTGCTTGGTCATATCTTGAACTGACATGAATCAATCCAAGGATATGCCAACATCATATCTACATCGACCTAACCGTGAAGCCAAGAAGATAGCCATAGAGGTGGCTAAACCCCAAATTGAAGCAGATCATCAAGGAGAAAATAGAACAACTCCTCAAGGTAGGGTTCATCTATCCTGTTGTGAATAGTGAGTGGGTTAGCCCACTTGTAATTATTCCAAAGAAAGGTGGCAAGTGGTAGGTTTGCATCGACCTTAGGCTATTGAATATGGTAACATTTAAAGATCATTTTTTATTATCATTTCTGGACCAAGTGTTGGATACTATTTTTAGGCATTACTATTATAGCTTCTTGGATGGTCATAGTGGCTATAATCAAATCCAAATAACACCATAGGATTAGGCTAAAAAAACATTCACAAGTCCTTGGGGGACTTTTGCATATTGTAAGATGTTATTTAGTCTATGCAATGCCCCTACAACATTTCAACATATGGTCCTTAGTATTTTTCAACAACAAATTGGTAGCGAGATAGAAGTCTTTATGGATGACTTCTCTACCCATGGGGATACATTTGAGTAAGCCCTAGATTATCTTAAGCAAGTACTAAAAAGATGCATTGAAATAAACCTTTGGCTCAATTGGAAAAAAAAGCCATTTAATGGTCTAGGAAGGCGTAGTGCTAGGGCATAGAATTACTCATGTAGGGATTGAAGTAGAGCCAAAACAAATAAGGGTCATCCAAGGAATCACACGCAAACTAAAGATAGTCAAATGCATCCTATCATTCCTTGGACATGCTCACTACGACCAACAATTCATAGAGAATTTCTCTAGGATTGCAAAGCCATTAGTTAAGCTTACAAAGAAAGATGATGCATTTTTCTAGACCAAGAAGTATGAACATGAATTCCAACTACTAAAGGAAAAGCTTGTAGAGACTCTAATTCTACGAGCACCAGACAAGTTCAAGCCATTTCATATAATGATAGATGCATCTAATTATGCATCGGGAGCCATGTGTATGAGATTGGATGATAAGAAATGTTCATATTACATTCACTACATAAGAAAAAGCATTGTGGAAGCATAGTTGAATTATACCACAATTGAGAAAGTACTAATGGCAATGGTGTATGCTCTTGAAAAGTTCAAGTACTATGTGCTTGGCTAAAAAGTATTTGTGCACATAGATCATAGTGTCATTCACTTCCTAATGAGTAAGCCAATGGTGAGCCCCCATATCATACGGTGGCTCGTGATCTTACAGGAATTTGATCTAACAATGGTAGATTGAAAAGGAACTGAGAATGTGATCACTGACCACCTTTATCGATTAAGATGGGATAATAAAGAGGAGGAGATTCTTCTCTCTAATCAATTTTCATACAAACTCCTCTTTACAGGAGTAATCAATGACCAAGTTCTTGCTAAATCAAAATGGTATGATGGCATCCTCACTTACCTTCTTACTCAGGAGATGCCATGAGATCTAGACCATAGGAAGAAACAATAGTTTCTTCATTGGGCAAAGTACTTCATGGAAACCAATGGATACCTTTACAAGGTGTGTGCCGATGGCCTAGTTCATTGGTATGTCCCTAATATAAATCAATTGTGCATTCTATAGGATGCTCAAAAAGGCCCTTGCAGAGGTCACTATGTAGGGAGATGCACGTTAGAAAAATCCTAATGGTAGGATACTATTGGTCTACAATCTTCAGGGATGTCCACCAATTTGTCTAATATTGTGAGTGTTGTCAATGGGATGGTGGGATGACTGCACGAATGAAGGGTCCTTAATAGTGAATTCAACCATTGGAAACCTTTGACATATGGGACATACACTTCATGGGTCCCATCACACCTATGTCTAATGGAAAGGCATACATCATTGTAGCAGTTTTCTACTGCATCAAATGGGTAGAAGTAGTAGCCATCACCAATTGTACATCATCCATTGTTGCTAGATTTGTACAACAACATATTGTAAATAGGTTTGGGGTGCCACGTGCACTAATTTCTAAAAATGAAACTCATTTTACAAGTGCCACCTTTTGAAAAATCATGCCACGCTTGGGGGTTGAACATAAATTAACAACACACTATCACCCCCAAGCCAACGGTCAAGCAAAAGTCACCAATAAGGAGATTACAAAGATCCTAAGAAGGACCATAAGAAAATATAGAAGATATTGGAGCACAAAACTCAATGATGTCCTATGGGCCTACTGCTCAACATGGAAACTCCCTATTGGCTACTCTCCCTACGAGCTGATGTATGAAAAACTTCCAATACTTCTATTACAATCCAAGCTCCATACACTCTCAACAGGCTATGACTTGGACCTTGACCTTAGTCTAGCATAAAAGGAAATATTGATCAACCTCAATGTGCTAAAAAAAATCATTTAGTGGCCCTATCCTTGAATGAAGTGCACAAGGCATACAACAAATAATGACATGACCTTAGAATATGGAAAGTAAACTTTCAACCAAGAGATAAGGTTCTGTACTAGAATCCCACACATGTACCTTTGAAAACTAAATTTCAAACATTGTGGGAGGGACCTTATATAATTGACAAAACCTTTCCTTTTGGGAACATAATTATATACAAACCTAAAAGCTCAGATAAAAAGCAGTTGGTCAACATCAAAAGGGTAAAGCTTTTCCATGAGCCCAAGCAAGCTAGTGCAGCAAATACTTCAATAAATGGACAACCATGCTCAATTTTTTGGATCTCCTCCTTCTAACTTAGTTGTGGGGGAGATGGCCATCCATGCTAACCATCCATATGGCTCCTTAGTTTTTCTATTTTTTGTTTTTCATGTTTTTGGTTTTACAAGCTATTTATTTTACAACTTTTTAATTTTCAAAATTTTTCATATTTTTACATAATTTTTTTATTTTACATCATCATTAGTACATTTAAACTTTTCTAGAGTATTTTACACTTTCTTATATATTTTACTTTATTTGTGTGTGATTTTCATTATTTTTGCTAATAAAAGTTCTTTATTGCAACAGGACATAGTGGTGTTATAACTACTACTAATGGTGGTTTGTGCTTAATGTTTTGTTTGCCAATGTCTAGTTTCTATTTTTAAATTTTTGTACCAATGTCTCAGTCATGGTTTCTTTTTCATGGAATAGGTAGTGAGTCCACGACATCCACCCATTCACATACTCTATGGTTTTCCTTGTTTTGGAAGTTCAAGGTCCCTTTCATTAAATCAACTTTTAATAAATTTGTGACCTTAGTAGTTTCAAAGGTTTGCACATAGTGTGACTTCAAGGGGATTCAATACTCTTTGTACTCTTCTACTTACTTGGGTGCCTGAGTATTTTCATGGACTTCTTATCGTTCCGTTTCGACCACTACCAAGAAGTCAAATAAAGTCTTTGCATGGTGTTGTTTTCATCCAAAAAGATAAAAAAATAAAGAAAGAAAATTAAAAATAATAAAAAAAACATGATGGAAATTCAAATCACATCCCTTAGATAAATAAACAAGCTACAAGAACTAGTTATGGAACTAGAAAGACATGTTACTCATAACTAAAGATACGCTCTAAATAAAGTCCTCTCTCACTTCCTACTTCTCTTTCTCTCTATTTATGGAATGGTGGTTGTTTTGTGGAAGCCCTCTTGTGTTTTGAAGAGGTGGATCGGTCTTGGTGTGGTGATGCTAAGTCACAAAAAGAGGTTGATTTTGGTCTAAACTAAGGATGGATCTTCTCAAGTCATTATAAACACAAATTCCACAAGGGATCTTTTATGACCTTAGTATGGAATTCCATTCCACCTTCTCCATCATCCATCTATGTTGTCTATAACTCACCTCACTGTTGAAATCCATGTTCTTGATTTTGTGTCTTGGTCTGCTGTATTTGAATTCTTAGGTAGAATCTTTTGGGTTTTGATCCTTAACTTCCATCAATCATTAGTCACCTATGGGGCCCATAGACTCCTTAGGTTGAGGTTATGCAAGGGCAAATAAGGCATGTTCCTACTATGGGGAAGACCCACTTGCATATCCCTTGGTCAGGTTCATTAAGCACCTTATCCTTAGGCATTATTGCAATCAGAATCTTTCATACATCCATCTTCTACACCAAACCATGTGCTCCTTTACATATTTTGTTTATTAAATACATTCTCCATCAAATTTTTCAATTTTTGAGCTTTCAAATATCCTCTTCAATGATTTTATCATATTATTGGCTTTTCTAGAATTCCATGGATCCTAAATTCATTGAAAAATTCCTTATATTTCTCAAGATATTTAAATTTCAAATTTTTGCCTACAGGCCCTATATACAAGGCCTTGTTGACGGAGTAGACCCATATACAAGGCCCTATATATGAGGCCCCATCTACATAAGGGAAAAATTCTATATATATGTGCAACCCCACTTGGAAATTTTTACATCTTCTCACAAATGCCAAGGGAGTTTTTCAAATTTTCAGAGCCTAGAACCTTCCAGAGCCCATAACTTACAAACCATTTATCCAAATCACTCTGTTCTTTGACCCTATAGCTATCGGAGGTAAGCTCTTCATTATGGGAACCATAAATGTGCCATTTTTAACTAAAAATGTTTCACAATTTTTCTAACTCCCATAAATGCTTAACTAAAAAATCAACTATTAAACACTAAATTACAAGACTTAAACCTTTCCAACAAGCTTCAATGACATTTATAATAAATAATTAATAAAATAATCAATCTTCCATGGTCCAACCTTAGCCAAAGTGTAACAAACTAACAGGAGAAGGCATTTTAAACCTTAAAATTATACATTATATCTACTAATCAATGAATGTGTTATGATCACAGATGGCACCAAAAGGAAAGCACATGCAAGATGTAGGACCATCTCAACTAAGGGAGAAATGGCCTAGAATAGGAAAGGGCCAAGAATAGCCCTAAGAAGAACCACTTGCAACCCATGCCATAGGTCCTCTTAGGAAAGAGGCTAAGGTGAAATCTATTCAACGGATTCTAGAACCAACAGTAGCAACAGAATACTTCCATTAGGATGATGCACTAGCACAACCAGAAAATCTCAAGGTGACCTTGACAGAGGCTTACCTGAATTAGATCAAATCAAGGGAGGTCCAAAAATTAGTGCTCAAGGAGTTAAACTTTGGCCCTTTCCTATAGTAAGCATCAAAAGAAGTGTAGAACTAGCTAAAGGCCTCTCCCATGTGGCCAATCATCACTACCACTAGGGAGTGGTACATGGGAGAGATGTTTTTATTTTGGAATAATAGAAAACCCAGATCAATGGTAAAAATCAAAGACATCTCATCATGTAGTGGTTAGGGAGTGCAAGCCATTGTTGTAGTGCTTGGGTTGCTAGAAATGGGAGCAAGTCTTATTGAGATCCCAATCTAGGTAGATCCTAGTATCAAGAAAGAATGGGTGTGACAATGCTATGGCATTGACTGCAAGGAGTTTGGCATGCTCACATGAGTAAAGAGGATTCATTAAAAGATTGCAGCCTTCCACCTCAATCCCATGGTGAGGCCAAGTAAAATCACCACCTTCTTTACCCAAGCATGTGCCACTCTAAGTAGGAGATTCCCTGTCAAACTGCCATAGCTAATCTATCTAGACATGGAGAAGAAATTTAAAGAAAATGAACATGGAAGGAAGGCACTTGCCTTCCCATGCCTCCTCAGGAAACTTTGTCAAATGGGAGGAATAGTCTATTACACTAATCATACTGTTAGGACTATTGTGGCCACCAACTAGGTAGAAATGATAAAAGATAAGATGCCTGCAATCACTATTCAAGAAGAAAGGCAATAACCACCACCTCCACCTACCACTCAACCAACTATTCTAGACTTCGCTACAACCACCTAATGGTTGTGCGAATACCAAGAATGGCTCTTGAGTGAATAAGAGTAACAAATAGGTATGAGTGGTGGGGACCCATCCATGTATAGATCAACAATGAGTTACCTTAATGAGGTGGCCCAAATAATCAGCTTGATGGGTGAGGTGGATCCATTTTCTTAGCTAAAATAATGCAACAACCTACAAGATCAAATTTAAGCACTAAAGAGATCATAGTATCTCTCATAGAGAAATAGTCACTCCTAGAAATCTCTGGGAATGCTACGACCTTCTTGATGTGCTTAGAGGAGGATGAGAGGGCAACTACATTAATGATGTAGCACCAGGGTAGGAGACAACAGCAGAGGTGTTTGTTGATTGTATTGCCAAAATGCTCAACACACCTACGACATGTGCACCAGACATCACTACACTCAAGGATGTGCAAATGTTCATAGTAATCACAAGCAACAAAATAAATGTAGCACAACATGAAGAACTATTGGACTAACTAGTGGAAACTAGGGCACTGCTTCCAAATGTCTTTGACCTTCTGAACAATATCACTATAACCTAGTCAGAGCTGATTAAGACAAGGGGCAAGAACATCATCTTAGAGGGGCAACTCGAAATAGCCAAAGAGCTAAATGAATGCATGGATACTAAAGTTGCCAAATTAAGAGCCTAGATTGCTAACCCTGCATTTCTCAACTTGGCATTAATAGGAGATGAAGCTATGGAATAGCTTCACACCAAACTCAAAGGGGTTGAGGATGCAATGGAGATGATGGTATTCTATTGATCCTTGGTAGACGCCACTTAGCACAAGATTCAGAAGGCCTTAGATTAGACCTACCAAGAGAATGTATAGTTGACTGTAGAAAACCATCGCCTATAGAATGTTGATGAGCACAAGCAATAATTAATTGATTTCATCCATTAACAGTAGAAGAAAATGGCCAAAGTAGACATAAAATTAAGAAGATTGGTAGTAAAAAATAGAAATCTCTTCATGGAGGAGGTCTATGCCCTTTGCCAAAAAACTATGATCAAGGTAGCCACCTAGAAATCAAAGGCTTTTAAATTTGAGAGAGTTAAGGACTGTTACAGAGAATAGGTTAGTCTACAAAAGGAAGTGATGAAAAACACATCCAATTGATGAAGGCAAAAGTAAATGAAACCCTCTAACAACTCCAACAAGGAAAAGAATTATGGCAACCCATCATTGATGGGATAGATGCCTATAATAAAGCAGAAATCTACATGAAGGAGTTGCAAATTAAGGAGATGATGGAGTACATAGAGCTTGCTAATCTCCGTTATGAAAATTTAGTCATGTTGACTACTGGATGGTCATGGTCAGAATTAGAAAAGCAAGTGGCCAGCTTATACTTGCTATATAAGGCCAAGTTCAAGCATCACAAAGATACCAAGCAAAAGTTTACAGTGGTAAACGCTAAACTCGATGTTCTCAAGGCACGATTCACTGATCAATGATCAACTACCAAGAGCCTAGCCAAGAGAATGAATAACCACTAGAAGCTATAGAATGCAGTTAAGGCATTCGATATGAAATGTAAATAGTTCGCTATCTAGTTTTTCAATGTAAAGGAAATGTTCCTAGTAATGCCTTGTTCATGGGATGTTCCCATTCTAGCCCACATTGGTGATGCTGTGTGGAATGTGAATGATCCCCAAAGTAAGGAGGAAAAGATGAAAGCATTGCTAGATGCCTTTCACCTTCCACTAAAGGTTGTAGCTATAGTAGGATAGCCACAGTTGCCTTAGCTACTGCATGTGCCTAAAGCCAGTGAAGGTCCTTTAAAACCTTAAGAGCCACCACTACCTAGGACTATCTAATCTTCTACACCACCTTCATGCCATTAGAGAAAGTGTTGTCCAGTTTTTGTGTAGTCATGTCATGGTGTTCAATTTTGTGTCATGAACACCACAATTTTTGTAATGTGTTGATCTATACACTCGAGCACTTAGTTATGTCAAGTTGATTTGTTTTGTTAAGAGTTAGTCAATAATTCCATACCTTCCCAATTTTGTAAGGGAACTTGAGGATGATTTTTCATTCAGTCATGGGGGTATGATGAGCATCAAAGTGTTATATCAATGATCCCTCATTGACGTAGCCTCACTGATGGACCCCCATCAACGAGGCCCCATTTACATGGTTTTGTCCCCTTGACGAGGCCACATCGATGTAGCATTTGCTACATCTACGGGGCCCTGTCGACGCAACCCTAGAGTAAAAAGTATAAATACGAGCTCCCAGCCATGTTTATGGGCATTCAAGTTATAGTAGTAGCTAAACTCTTGCATTTTTTACATTTGAAAGATAGAATATTTTCCCGAGTACCTACCATAAGAGTCATTAAGTATACAAATCTTTATTTAAGCATTGTTGTACCTAAGCATGACAGTGGGTGTGGCAATAAATATGAGCTTCTTAGTAAATATTGTAGCATTTTGGATAGTTTAAATGTTTCATTCATGCATTTAATGTTTTCAACTATTTATCTTAAATTTTCTAATAATTAAGCTAATTAAGTAATTAAGTGAGATAAGATAAGTAGTAATTAAGTAAACACATAAGTATGACCACTTTGAGCATGCATATGACATTTGGTAATCCCAACAATGCTTAATGCTTGGTAACCTAGCAACGTTATGCATGTTCATGCTATGTACAGCAAGTGGGACCAAATACTTATGTTAGAACTAGTTGAACAGTAGTTAGCCCATTAGATTAAAATAGGTATTAAATTACTTTATTCTCTATCTTGCCTCTTTCAAGCATTAAACCATAAAATATAAAATGAAAAAAATCATATGCCTCAATTACATTTAAACTATACCATTGAGCTTCACAAGTATAGTTGGGAAGACAAAAAATGTCCTTAACATCTAGTTTACTTCCTAGAGAACTAGTGCACCAAAAACTATAGAGTCCATGAAATTCGACTAGATCATACATGAACACTTTGTGATTTGTATGGTTGGGTGTAGGGGGTACGTCGCTGCTCATCAAATTCTCAAGAGTTATAGGAGGTTTAAGTGATGATGGTAAAACTTTCTTAGGTAATTCTTTCAACTTATTCTTTGCTTCATCATAAGCTATTAAAATTGATAATGAATATACAATGTTTACAAGTGGTAGCTCACAACCTTTCTTAGAAGTAGATACTAATAGTTTCTTGTAAGGAGGTATGAAATCATCATTCATCATATGTTCTTATAAATGTTTCACTATGGCATTCAATTTCTTTCTTTCTTCACAAAAGATCTCTAACAAGTTATTTTTCTATTTACTAAGATCCTTCATTTGGTTATACATCAAGTCAAGCTCTTCTTGGAGTTTGAAGGACTTATTCTACATTTTTAATTTATCTCCCTCAAACTCCATAGTTCTCATCATCATTTCCTTTAATGTACTTGCAAGCTTCATCTCTGTACTAAGACTCATGGTGCTCCTTGTCTACTTTAGCGTTGCTAAATCTTTCGATTACTTCTTGACAAACTTTAGCACATCTTCTACCTTCCCTTTATGCTTAGAAAAGGCACTAACATACTTCTCTTTTTTCTAGTAGGTAGCTATCAAATATTTATTTAGTGCCTTATTATATCAAATACTCTAACAACTAATGTCTAGGAAAAACAAACTTCTTTAGAGTAAAATTTATTTTCATCGTTTAAAAATAGAACTACAAGAAACTCTTTTGTATCATAGAAAACCTCTAGATCTTTCATACTTAGAAGATGAACAAAGTTATTATGGTGGGTTCTTACAAACATTTTGACCACCATGACATCCTTCAACACCATGAACTCTATAAACAATGTAAAACCTGACCTCTCTAATTTAGCATTATGGTCAGATTTTACCAAATTGGTGGTCAAAGTCAAATCATAGCAATGGTATTATACATTGACCATGGAAGACAAATATCTAACATATTCCTCTTTCGATAGGAGTAAATCAAAACCCCATGAATTGTTGGCACTGGCTTGCTAGTGAGTGGCCATTACTAAATGAAGCTTGATCTTTTCCTTATTGTATTTTGATGCTAAACTAGAATCTTCGTAGTGGGGGTTCCCACCACAAACTTTTGATTATGGTGCTAATAGTGGTGGCAATGTTTTTATCTGGGTATGTTCAAAGGAAGTTAGAAAAGGAGGTGTAATAGTATGCTTCCTTTTGGATGATCCCTGTGTCTATCTACACCCTCTACCATTGCTAGCCATTATGTCAAAAATTTGTATGATAACCTACATGTAACTAGGGTTTTCAAGAAATCAAGTTACACGAAAAAACCAATGTATGTGCAATTAATAATAAAGTTAATTTGTACATTGTGCATCCTTTTTAAATTATTCTATGATGATTTGAAACAATAAATTTTAAGAATTTAAGAAATTGAAATTTTTTAAAACAACAACATATGCATGCAATAATTCAAATAAAAACTATGAATTTGAGATATTGAATGGTTATTTGTAACTTATAGGTTCCTAAGAAAATGTGAGAGTAATGAAGTAATTGTAAATTAACTTAACACAATCTTTATTTGCTAAAAAAAAAGCTTTATAGTTTTTTCATATTATTGAAATGTAAAAATAAAATTTATACAATTTGTTTTTATACTTGCCTTAGCATTAAATGCATCTAACTACTAAATCATTACAAATTTTCCACAATGTTGGTAAATTTAGTCATCAAAACCTTGCTCTGATATCATGTTAAGCTTTTGTATTGCTTAAATATTCAAGTCCAAGACAATTAAAAATAATTTGATGAATCTAAAAAGTAAAAAATACATTAAAATTTTAATACACCATGAATGTTGAATGTTGCAATAGCCATGGTTTTTAACTATTTGAGTTATAGTTGAACAATTAAATGTATAAACAAAGATGGATATCATTATACAATGTTCCTTTATTTTCATTATATTGTAAAAATATTAGAATCAAACTAGAATCAACACATATATAAGTTAGAAGGAATCATCATGTTAATAGATCAAATAAACATAACAAGTGGTTAAAATTAATTAAGAAGCATAAATAATAAAATTACTTATAACAAGCTTTAACTAACAAGTAGTATAATGCACCAACACTGTGGTAGTGTTGTAAACCATGATGGTGTATACAAATATTCATAGTGTTATGTAATATAGACTTGATTTAACATGGTAAGCTTGACAGAATACATCAAATCTCTAAAAATGAAAACCTTAACTTTTATGTCAACTACTAAAGCTAAGTATGTTACAGCTAAGAATTAACATGCTCAACTAATATGGATGGCTTAAATGCTTAAAGACTATTATTAAGAGTAATGTATAGTTATAATGTTTTGTGATAATATAAGTGTAATTAATATTGGTAAAAATCTAGTGTAATACTCTAGAAGAAAGTACATAGAGATAAGACATCACTTTATACATGAGTATGTATAATGGGGAAATATCAAAATTAAATACATCAAGTTAGAGAACCAATTGGTAGATATAGTGACCAATCCCCTTTGATTTAGTAGATTTGAAAAGATCAAATAAGGATTTTGGGTTGGACCTTATTCCAACAAAAATATATGTGGCAATCCTTAACTCTTCTAGGGATGTATCATTGAGAGTTGAATGGAAATGCAGTAGATTATGTTTATTTTTATAATGTTCTAATATTTAGATAAAATATAAGTACTACTTATCCATTATTAATAATGTTTTTTTATTTCCATTACACCTTTGACTAGGCTAGGCTACTCCTTTATTTGTTAGTTTTTATATGTCAAAACCTAAAGAGGGGGAGGGAGGTATCATCCTCTTGGCTAGGGATCATCCTACCTGTACTATGGAAATGCATAGTGGAGGCATCCTATCCAAATGGGTGACTGATAAGGGTCCTATCGATCATGACCAATAGGATTATATCATACAAAATGCAATGCAATCTAGTCATAAGCTTTGAAGACAATCTTGAGTAGATTGCCAAGAATATTCATGTATATCATTATGTTCAATATGTATAGTAGATATTATATGTATAATACAATGAAAACTTGTGATGTCACAATGGTATATAGAGAGAATAGTTATAATTTTATATTTTATCATTTTTTGAATATTATGGATTTTAGAATAAAATAATAATAAATGCACTAACATTGCAATTTCCTATGGGATAGGTGCAACACTACACATGAAAAGCAATAAATGGTTCTTAGTCACAAACTCAACAATCCAACACCATGTTGTATAATTATGACCTCCTTGAATAAGGGTGAATTTTTACAACTCGATAAAATGAAAATTAAATGAATATTTTTAGTATTTTAACATTTAAGACATCAATAGTACAATAAAGAAAAACTATGAGCTTTATTCACCACACAAACACTAGACTCTGCATTGACCATATGGTTCCATGCTACATAAGCAAGGCATCGCTTTAATAGAGTTTATCCACACTTGTAAAAGTGACGACTCAAAATACACATACAAGACAAGAAGAAAATGTTCTTACCCAAGGAAGGAAGAGCTCTTCACAAAAACTAGATGACAAAATATTAAGAAAATATAAAAGTTACTAAAAGATATGTGTGAGAGTTTGTCCTAGATATTTATAGTTTTCATGAGATGATGACAAAGGTTCACTAGTGCCTAGGCATTAATGGAGGTAAGTCAATAGAACGTAGGCCAACATGAGTTACAACACAAGTGAAGTGGCCAAACCAAACCTTGCAAGGGGATGCGTTAACATGCTTACACTAATGCAAGGTATTCAACACATCCCCTCAAACTACACCTCATTGCCAATTCCAAATAAAAGTCAAAACACTAGAAAACATGTCTATAGTATTCTAGGATTCCTAAACAAAGCTAAAAACATCCTAAGGAATCTAAAACATGTAAAAAATGGAAGTATGACATAGGGACAAGGATGCAATAAATCTCAACTGCACATACTAGAACTATAAACACAAGACATGTGAAATTCTTCCCAATTTCAAGGCTTATAATAAACTTACAAAATACTACCAGATGACTCATGAGTGACTATTTTTGATAGTTAGAGAGGGTACCTCCCACTTAGGGATTAACCCCAAAATGGATAAGGATGAAGCATAAAAAAAGGACCAAGTCCTAATCCTACTTTCAAAATTCTTTTTTCTCTTTCCCTTCCACTCAATAACATTGTCATCAAGCTTCAAAACCACTATTATTACTCTCTACCAAGCTTAAGATCCCTCAATCTCTAATTTTTTCTCCAAGGATTATAATTCTATGATGCTTGGAAATAAGCTTAAATTCAAAAGAGGTTTATCCATTAGAAGCAGTAGCTTAAGAACACAAAAACACCCTAATATTCAAAAGGAAGCATCAAAGAAGTAAATAAAAGAAAGATGGACAATTCATGAGCATAAATCCTATGTATTTGAACAGTGTGTGCTCTCAATTCATCATCATCATTATCACCCTAGCCTTAACCCCACAAAATGGGGTTATCTAGATGAGTTCCTTTTCACCAATTACCATTATGAAGAACTAGATCTTTGCTTATTTGTAACTTGTGCAAATCATCTTTGGTTTTGTGACTACTGCACATCGCATCTAGGAAATGTCCTAGCATTTCCAAAAGCTAAAAGAAGAAACACATCCATGACATTTGGCATGGTTTTATAACCATCTACCAACATAATGCTAATCCTCCTTTTGTATCTAGGCTTGGGACTAGCATTAGTGGAGCTATGTGTGCTCTCAAATCAAAGTCAATTTCATTATTCTTGGTGACTATTTGGAAATATTTGAATGAAATAGGCTATTATGCCATAAGGGTTTTTCATACTCTATACTTGTAAAGTGATTTTATTTCAATTGAAACATTGAAATTCCCAGTCCAACTAGTTTTATCACAAAAATTTTGAGACTAAAGATTGTTTTTTATTCAAGTCTCATTTCTCAAATTATTAGCATTCTAAATTTTGGTAAATTAGCCTTTATCAAATTAGTAAATTAATTGGAAGGGTATTTAAGCTAAGATTGCTAAGGTCATTTATTGTAAAGGCTATAAATGGGATTCTTACAAGTGAAAATTCATTACTCTATGTTCTCATCTAAGGCTTATTAACAAAATCCTTAGCATCAAGTTACTTCCTGAAATGAAACATTATAATGAAGTTTATGCATTGTTGACCCATGTGTTGTATTTCTTAGTAACTAAAAAGAGATTGAATGTCTTAGATCTTATTATCAAGTGGATTATCTAACATGTTAAAGAACAAAATACCAAGTATCTTTCATTTGTTATTTTAATTTCAAAAATTATTGCAAAAAATGTGCAAATTGAGAATGATGAGGAGGTAGTAAAACCTCCAACTCATATTAACTATACCACTATGAAGAGGATGAAATTAATTGATGTAGCATTCAAATGTGTTTTAGATGAGGAGGATGCTACTAAATCCTCCAAGTTCACAAAGAGATCAAACAATTTTTTCTCCAAGATGGTCTAAAATATGAATTTCATCAAAAAGTTAGTTGTACATCAACATAAAGACATATAACAATTAAAAAGAGCCACAAGGAACAAAGATATTATTGAGTGTAAAACATTAGTTGATTATGATGAACTATTAGATATTGTGTATGAAGTTTTAGATGATGAAGCCATTATTATATTAGAAGGTATAATTATTGATAGTGATGACAATGAACAAACTCAATTCTATGTGAATGAAGAAGAGTCAAATGAAGAGAAAGATGAAGAGTAGTAGTATGATAGTGAGGATGATGATGATGAAGATTACTAGGTTGGATCCCAATTTGAAAATCTTTAATCTTTTATATTCCATAGTCTTACTTTACCCATCGTTCCCATAGCACCATTTATGTTTTTTTTTTTTTTTTGGTATTTGATGTTATGTAGAACTTTTGTTATGATTTAGCTTTTATATTTTTATTAGATATTTTCATTATTTAATGGACATTACTTAGCCTTACTTTATTTCTTATGCAAGTTTAATTTTTGGTGTTTGGATTATAGTTTCTGTTTTATATCCTATACCATTTTTATTCTTACAAATCATTATTGATGAGTAGTAGGATATCCCAACACTCCACCATACAAGTCATGAGTGCACATGTGCAACCAAATCGTGGATGGACAATGTGAGTATGCTAGAAGTTGTAATTGGTTCATGATCATTATCTTTCCACTTTGAGTTAGTGAAGTGCAAGTGTATGGTTGAAATCTAAGGCATGTGATATATTGATGTTGTGGATTCCATTTACTCCTAAGTGCAAACATAATGAAAGTAAGAATAAAATATAAGTCTAAGTAATAATAGAAATGTAAATCTATTCTAGCCAATGGCTATGAGCAACTGTTCCTAGCTTGCCTTACGCATCTTGGGCTCATGTAAATTTCACTTAGTTATCAAGTGTTATGCTACTAGGTGAATAAAGTAATAACACTACTGGGATTACCAAATGATTATACTTATATACTCAAAGCTAGTCATACTCATTCCACCTTACTAGTAAACGTGAAAAGTAAAGTATTTTAGAAATGTAAAGAACTATGCTAAAGTAAACATATTAAATAAATTATAATTAAACTAAGTAAAGAAAATAGCTAAGTAAAATAAAGAAACTAAGTTGATGCTACAATGGTGATAAGAAATCTCGATCTTTATTGTTGTTCATGAACTGTTCCCAAGTACAATCCACTTGAATAAAGATTGCATTTAACTGCTCAATATCACACTATAGGCATTCACTCTATCACTATGTTTGAACTACAAAAACAAACTACAAGAGCTTACGTAAGGCTATAATGAAAGTTGTTCCAATGATGCAACCAAGTGTCGATATTTATAAGACCACATAGCCCTTAATACATCGTGTAAATGATGATGTAGGTAGAGCTACGACATTGTAGATTTGATATGCCTCATCAAAAAATGATTTTATCATATCTCTACAACTAACTAGAAACTTATCCTTATGTTAAAACAAGAGGATAGAGTTCCTTACAAAATTAAGAGGTATACTCAAATTGTAACATGACTACTTGGCTCTAAATGCCTCATTGTGGTTTGAATGGTATTTTTTACAAAATTATCATGCATGAAATGATGGACACATTTGACAATAACAAGATAAAACAAAACAAAATGACATAGTGCCATGTAGCCTTCAAGTTCTTGGTGGTCATGGCTCCTCCATTAGCTTCTTCCCTTTGTCATCAAACTTCTGAATTTTGTATCGATTGACAAGTGCTTGAAGCTTCTCTTCTTCTATTATGGGATCATGTACCATGCAAATTCTATGATGTTTGATTATGTCAGTACTTTCCATGGGCATGGTAGCTATGAAAACATCTTATCAACCTTCACATACCAAGTTTTGAATTGCCTTCTTTCTTCTTCAAACATCTTGGCCACCTTTCTTAGTTCTTGATAATTAATCATTTGATGGGCTAGGTTTTCTACTACATCTTTTTGTCCTTGGTAGCTAGCTTTTCCAATTTCTAGTTCAAATTTTTCCACATGTAATTTTTGTTGTGTGCACTTCCAATTTGCAAACTCTATTTCATACATTGCATAAATTACAGCTACATGTTGTTCAAACTCATTTCTCAGCCTACCTAATGTTAACATGGATAGATTGGCATATTAAAGGTTTACTCATCTCATGTACTTGGTGAGATCTTTAATCTACATATCTTTATTCTTTACTTTAGCTTGATGGACATGGACAAGGCTATCTAGAATTAGTTGTCAATTTAGTGTTTGTGTTGTGATTGAATTGATCTTGGCCTTGGTCATCTGTATCTCTTTCTCACTGATCTACTTATACATGCCCACTGGTCCCTGAAGTGTTCCTTGAGCTATTCATGTTTCATAGCCTTATTTTTCCATGCATTCATCTCAATTGCTAATTTTTGTTTGATGGTGTGAACTTCTTCCATTGATAAGGTCTAGTTTTCTCTAGCCAATTTATTCCTGTCTTAGTTAACTCTAATAAATTATTCTCATAGTTGACGAATGCTTTCCTCAAGAATATTTTTCTATTTTTTGGTGTCCATCAACCTTGTATTATTTGTAGAAAGTTTCTTATTTTCTTACTCTAAGGCAATGATGGCTTTGTCATGGGCATACATTTGTGCTTCTACCACTAATGTGTTCCATGAAGTGTTCTCCTTCTCTGTCTCAACTTGGATGTTTCATGCTATGAGCTACCTTACTTGTTTCATCCTGAAGACATCTAACTAGTCTAGGACTACATATTGTGTAGGGTCTCTCTATTCTAATCTCAAAGCTTACTAACTCAGCTTGCAACCTCTACACTTTGTTTCCTATGTGTTCTACGCTTGTTTCTAACATGACTAGCTTTTCTTTTGTAGCAATTAGATCAAACTTTATATAGTGATATCACTTAGGATATCAAAGAGATTTTTCGTGACTTACCCTATCTACAATAATTGATTGAGGACATCTTCCAATTCTACTAGGGTCATTGATGTTCTAGCAAGCATCTTAATATATCTAGTTCTTGCAATATTTGCATGTGGTCCAATGGGAACATTACATGATTCTTTAATGTGATTAGTGATCACCTCTACTACTTTTGCTGCATCTTGATGTTGCATCACCACTATTGTGGCTTCTTCCTTGATTTCTAACATGACCTAGAAAGATGTAGTGTTCCCTCAGATTTGTTGTGCCTAGTTGTCATTCTCTCCTACCTACATAGATACCTACCCACTAATAGGTCCTATGAATATTGTAGGCCTTACAGAGTTATCCTTTACTTAGTACAAAGTAGAACCTTCACTTGCACCACAACTTATGGTTTTTGCAATCTACTACAAGTGACTCATTGAAGGTTTTTGATCTTATTGTGCCAAAGGAGCACTCTATTCAAGTCTATCACTAGCAAGCAATGATCCACTAGGTTCTAGTTGTTTTTGTTGTCCAATTGTTGCAATATTACTTACTAGTGTAGAGCCTATTGCTTCCTTACTGCCTGCTGGCTTCTCCAGTTGATCCTTCTTTAGTGGCACTAGTTTAGAAATTTCCACATAGGATGCACTCTGGGCTTTTCTCAAAACATCATTGGTGTATCCCAGAATCCCTACTTGCATAACTTTCTAATTAGGTGAGGGAAAGGTAGTGTGAGTTTCCCTATCTTCTTTTTTTCAAACCTTCTTTGGATCTCCAAGAAGAGTAGATGTGCTATGTTAGTATTGAATCTCCCCATTAGAATTGTACTTCCTCTTAATGCATAAGTGAAAATTTTATTCAATCTTTTGGTTGAAAAAAAGTGATAAATCCTTATCTTAAAGTAGATCTTTTTCTCATTGGTTAATTTGCTATAGTTTTGTCCTCTTTTCTATATACTCTCTACAGCCATAGCTTCTTTGCATTAGTGTTGGATCTGGTGGATATTTGTGCTATATTTGCTCTAAAATTTGGAATATTAAGTGCCTTCGTAATAGCTTCAACACAATAAGGCACTGAGACTCCTTCAAATTTTGTATACTTCTCCTAGGAACCATTCACCATTACATGAGAGAGTGGACCATAAAGGAGAGGCCTAGAGTTGGGTTTTAACACTCTTAGGAGCAAACTCCATAAACAATCCAAAATTCAATTCCATAATTACTGTGAACATGATGGACATTTTTAAATGGCTTGGAGGTATTTTGTTAATAACTCGAGGTGCTATCCTTATTTTGAAGCTGGTGGTGCTTCTACCTCAGCTTGTGCATATTATTATGTGGTAGAAGTTTGTTGGTGGATGCTGAAATATTGGGCTTCCTACTCTACTTGCAATGTTTATTCTCTAGTTTGTCCTACCTCAACCTTGTGGTCTCTTACTTCTGGGCTATGAGGATCATTCTATTGCGGGTCTCTTGGGAGCCATCTACAATCATCAAAGATTTATTTGAGTATATCCAAGGATTTTAAATAGGTTTCTAGTAGTTCATAATCCTTTTTCAAATCCTTGGTTTTGTTTAAAATTTTATTCCTATTGTTACCCATGGCTCTTACTATGATTACAGAGTTGGAAAATTTCAAAAAAGAAATAGGTATTTCTTGTTCTCTTAATTATTAAGGCTTCTCATAGTCATCCTTTCCTTGTTTATTATGTTGTTGGATGGTTAGCTAAGAGAATCAGTTAGGTTCATTAGCTTTTATTTCATTAATTAATTAAAATATTCTTATTTACTCTTATGTTTTCCCTTAATACTCTCTTCTAGTGTTAGAAAATTTTAGCTCAACTTCACTTATTTACATGCAATACTCTCCCCCACGACTAAGTTGGTCACTCTATAATCAAAAGGATTCGAAAAATCATGTGAATCGAAGCTATGATGAGAAAGTTATGGAGCTTAGAAGTTCAAGCGTCAAAGGCTTCGAAACACAACATGAACTCCCCTTGCTTTGAAATGTGAGAATCAAAAAAAATTTGACTCACTTGTATATATAGATTTTTATTGGTGCAACATCATAGCTACAACGTCGTAGGGCTTAATACATCATAGCTACAACATCACCACCAAAAAATCTTGATTTTTGAGGAATTTTTTATGAAAAAGTTAAGTCAAATGGATAGTTTAGAAGATGTAGAAGTTGTCTAAAGGGTCTTTGATCATAGATGATACTCAAATTATGGAAATTTAGCATTCAAAGGTCATAAAGAAAGAATCTTTGGCAAAAAAGGCCAATCAAATGTATAAGAGATGGTAGTGAGAATTGCCAAAAGTATGATCAAATGTAAAAATTTAGGGAAGCAAACATTGATGGTTAAAATGTCTTTGAGGCACAAGATGATGTGGAATTGATCGTCAAGTATGAGGTACAAGAGTTATACAAGTGAGTCCTCCCCAAAGAAGGCTTCAACCATAGTGCCCTTGTATAATTGCACCTATAAGTGTCTGTAGGCACTCAAGAAGTTGAAGGTAGAACATACTACATGTTAATATTGCTAGCATGAAAAATAACATTATATTATACGAATCCATAGAATTATGATGATATATACTAGTGAGGTGGAATGGGATTAGAAAGGATTGCAGAAGTTGGGATGTGAGGTGTCTTACCATAGGCATAATGAATTCTTATGTGTGATGTATGGTTAAAATAATCATTAGCCCTTCCATCCAAGATCCAAACCAGTTCCATAGCACTTAACAGTGACATCACATTGTGTCATCCCAAAACTAGCAATCATAAGACTACCACTGCTACAAGAGGCATTATCACTTGACAATGTAGTTCAAGGATAGAGTTTATTAATAGCAAAATTAATTTTTAAGATTTTTGAGAAGCTACCTACCTTCAAGCATGGGTAACATGTCTTTCCAATGGGACCCCTAGAAATTTTATTTTGTGCATTTATTATGTTTTAACTATGTTGACCTTATTAGAGAACTACCCTTAGGCATGGGTAACATGTCTTTCTAGTGACATGGTAAATCAGCACTTTTGAACTCATAGTTCTATTTTTTATTAGAACTCAAGAAAATAATATACTTTTAACAACATGAGAAAACTCATAGTAGTTGTCATAGAGAATCCACAAATCCCCTTAATGTCACACCCTTTTCATTTCCACTTGGTTCTTCACTTTTCTATCTAGGCATAATGATCACAAGTTTATTTTGGTTTTATTAGGAAAAGAATATCATTATGACCATGGTAAGAACCTCTTATTATTGGAAATGAGTGAATGGATAATGTCGTCTCATTGTATATAGAATCAGTCCTTCCATGATTTGATAATATATCATAACCTTCATAGTATTAGGACTACATTTTGCTTTATTCCTTTTCACTTTATTGGAAAATCAACAAATACATGTATAAGAAAAATGATGAAAAATCATAGAAAAATGATAAGAATGGAAAAATAAAGAAAGAATTTAAAAGATATTAAAAATAGAAATTGATTAAGAAATGAGAAAAAGTATATAAAAAATAGAAAAGATATTAATAATGTGAAAATACAATAAGAAAAGAAAAAGAAAAAGAAAAGTTCAATGCCTAAGTGTCACATTGGACACTCCCACTAGTATTATTAAAGATAGTTAATTAGAAGATGAAAAGGGTTGAAGATGATTTGGTGGTTAAGATAGAATCCTTAGAGGAGTTGGGACATTTGTAGAATGGTTTAACTTATTGAGTATTGACCAAGATAAGTTTTTTTCACACACTTGGGTGATAGAATTACGTGACTCTTGATTGGTATGTTGCATTGACGATATAGGATCCTTTCCATAAAGTTTGAAACTTAAGCTTCTATAACACATGACTAGGATTGTAGTAGAGGACTTTATCACCTAGTTGGATTGACACTTATCATATTCTTGCATCATGCCTACATTTGAAGTATTTCTTATATATTTCATTACTCATTAGAGTTACATGTCTATTTTCCTCTAGAAGTTAAGGTTTACAAGGTGTTATTTTTTAGCTAAGTTTAGATCCAAGTCAAGTTCACTAGCAGTAGCTAAGGTTTGTAGCTCCACTTGGATTGGTAGTGTGGGAAGTTTTCCATAGACTAGCTCATAGGGCAAGTGTCCTATTGGGAGTTTCCACGTGGATCTATATGCCTATAGAGCATCATTTAGCTTAATGCTCCAATCCTTTCTAAATCAACTAACTGCTCTAGTTAATATCCTAGTGATTTCCTAATTACTCACTTCTACCAAACCATTTTCTTGGGGATGATATAGTATAGTTAGCTTGTGGTTCACCCCAAGTTTTGCATTAGCTTCTTGAATGTAGCTCCTTTGAGATGCATTCCATTGTTACATGAGAGCATCCTTGTACTCCAAAGCTATTCACCATGTGTTGTTGGAAGAATTTAGCAACTATTTTAGCTATGCAATCTTTGACTGCAGCTGCTTCTACCCATTTTGTGTAATAATCAACTATCACTATAATATATGATTTTCTATTGGACATTGATGTGATGGATCCCATGAAATCAATTCCCTAGATGTTGAACAACTCTAATGGCTAGATCCATTGTTGTAGTCCTTCATTTCTAATCGTTATCCCCCCATCACATTGGAAACTTTTACAAGATTGAGTGAACTTGTGTACATCCCTGAATATGGTAGGCCAAAAGTAACCTACCATCATTATCTTTAGTGTTTTTTTGCATCCTACATAGTGACCACCACATGATCCCTCATGAGCATCTTGTAAGATTCTTTACTGGTTCTCCTCTAGAACACACCATCTAACTAATCCATCGACATGAATCTTATAAATATTGCCATTAATTTTCATATATCATTTAACTCTATGAAGGAACTACTCCTTTTGTTTCTTATTCCACTCAACATGAAGCTCTTTTGTAGTGAGATAAATCATGTATTCAATAATCCATGACTTTTCTATTGAGTTGATAATCATTATTATCTTTGTAAAAAAAATTTCAATGGGAAATTGGTCTAATAATGGTTCATCCTATTCTTGTGGTTCTCATCTTGGTCTAGACAAATGATCTACTACAACATTTTCTATTCCTTTCTTGTCTATAATTATGATGTCAAACTCCTATAGTATCATGAGTCATCATATCACCCTTGGATTAACCATTGATTTATTCATCAAAAAATTGATGGCACTAGGATCTATGTGGACGTAAATAGGATACCCAAGTACATAATGTTTGAATTTTTCAAGCACATACACCATGGTCATAAGCTCCTTTTATGTAGTGGTGTAGTTGAGTTGTCCTTTGGTGATGCTTTGACTGGCATAGCATATGTAATATGAACTTTTCTAATCATTGAGTTATGTAAGTATTGCACCTAATTCATCGTTGGAAGCATCTGTCATAATGTGAAGGGCTTAGACCAAGTTAAAGCTCGAAGGATTGATGTTTCAATTAGCTTCTACTTTAACATCTTAAATGCCTTCTCATACTTTTCTGACCATTGAAATAATGCATCTTTCTTTTTTAGTTCTACTAGTGGCTTTGCGATCTTTGAAGTATATTCAATGAATCTTCTATAGTATTCTATATGGCCCAGAAATGATATGACATCCTTAACAGTCTATGACATCTAGGTGATATTTTGAATAACTCTTATTTTATCTAAATCTACCTTATTCCTTTTTGAGATAGTCAATGTCTCAGAACAATACCATCTTGGACCATTAGATGGCTCTTTTGCCAATTGAGCTTTAAATTAGTTTCAACACATTTTTTTCAAAACCTATTCTAATCAGTTTAATTCTTGCTTAAAGTCTAGCCCATAAGTGAAAAAATCATCCATGAATAATTATACTCCATTACCAATCTACTTTTGGAAAATGCTCAATACTAGTCTTTAGGAAGTAGTGAGAGCATTACACAAGCCAAAAAGCATTTGCCTGTCAGAAAATATTCCCCATGGACTAGTGAATGTGGCCTTTTCTTGATCTTCTAGTGTAATGCAGATCTAATGATACTCACTATACTGATCGAGGAAACTATAGTATTGATGTCCTACAATGGTGTCAAGGACTTTGTCAAAAAATGGTAGAGGAAAATGGTCCTTAAATGTTGCTCAATTTAATAATCAAAAGTTAATGCAAACCTTGCACTTGCCACCTTTCTTTGGAATAATGACTAAGGGACTGACTTATTCACTACCTGCTCTTGGATAAATGAATCTTTCTTTTAATAGTTTCTCCTATTCTTGTTTTACCACTTCTTTAAGTTTAGGATTCAATCTTCTTTGAGGTTGGTGACATGGTTTGACAACTAAATCTATATAAATTTGGTGTTGACATATGCATGGATCAATACCTATTATTTCATCATAGGACCATGCAAGTGTTGGTGGTCATTTATTCATCACTTCCAATAATCTTCTCTTCTATGCTTTATCAAGAATGACATTAATAATTACTGGTTTCTTATTATTTAGAAAAGCATATTCTAGTACTTCTAGTAGGGCTTTCAACTCCAAAGGTTCTAGTTCAAACTTCTCTAGTATTTCTAGCTATCCCCACTCAATATCTTCTTCTTGATGTGATTGTACATAGGAGTTTTTCTTCCTTAACTACTCTAACGAATCAACTTCTTCAACATAGGCACATATAATTTGATTGGATGATTTCATGTATATTTTGAACTCTATCTCTTTTTAAGTAATCAACCACTGGATGCCTTCTTATTTTGTGAATGCTACATATAGGAATTGCTGCACACACATATATTCTACACATTGATTACATGTTGTATTGATTTGTTATTTGATGGCCTAGATTTCTTGCATGCAATTGCATCCATTATCGTTATATGGGATACATGGGACTTGGTATCTCTATATGATTTCAGCCTCATCCTTCATGAAAATTTCCAGGGACATGTCTCTAATTCCTCACTTAGCATCCATAGTGCTAAGTCATGCTCTTTCCATGATTATAGTAAATTCTTCCTTATTTCAACCACTTATGTTGGTCATGATGTCATCCACCTGTCCAAGTGGAACAATGATTGATTGGTTCACAAGCTCTAATTGAATGTTACTCTTCTTTAGTATAGAAAGATTCTAGGACTTGTGCATATCCTATAAAATTAGGTTTACTCTTGATTAGAATCTAATAGATCTTTGCATGGTTTATGTCCTACTATTTTGAAGATATACTAAGGGACTTTCCATATCTATTCTTTTCTTAGGAAGTGCTCCTGCCTTAATCTAGTATGTGATAGTTTGAATGAGGATGACAATGGTGAAATTTGGATTTGTAGAATGTGGAAGCTTAGTATTCCCTTGAGGAGTATGTGTGGATGGGATTAATGTGGATGAAGTTCCCATCCTTTGACCTTTTCTAGACTTGTTCTAAAAAATGGACATTTCTTGGATCTAGGTTCTTTCATCATCATATCCTCTTGTGTTTTTACTACCTTGGTAGCATTCTTTTGGTGTTTTTGTGTTGGTAGTTCTCCCTGCATAACTAATGGTTGTACTAGTGGTAGATAATTAGAAGGTTGGATTAAGATTCATTCTTGGAGTAGTGGGATTGTAATAGTCCAGTGGATAATAGTGAGAGGAAGTATGGACTGAAGCATTTCTAGAAGAGATCGGATATTTGAGCATAATATCCATAAGGATTAGGTTACCTATATGGATATAACTACCTTTGTAGTGGGATTTCCCATGCTTACGATTGTTGCCACTACTACTAGTATTGCTCTTGTGGCTAAGGATAGGCTCTGCTTGGATAGTATGATAGTTGGAAGGGTTGTCTAAGATTACCTTGTGGATAAGATAATCATCTTGACATCTTCTTCTTGAAAAATCTCAAGTTAAGTGCATATGCCCCAAACGTTTGCAAGTGGGCCATGACAGGACAACATCCCTTACATTGTTCATATTGGCACAGTTTACATCCTTCTTTATCTTTTGAACTAGAGTCTATAAATTCCTTACTTGTAGTAACTTTTCCTTTATGTTTGTAATTCTCTCATTCGTTGTCTCTTGTTTACTTCTTTACTTTTTTCCTTTTTAGTGCTTGTTCAATCTTCTCCTCCACTATCTTAAGTGCAGTAGTGAATTTCTTATTTATTAAGTCCCACATTTTCTCTACCCTTGTTGCAATGACATTGACTAATGTTTGAATGGATAGAGTCTTTTTTTGAATGAAATCATTTAACGTTTTGTCTTCTTATCTATTGCACATTCTAACATCTCTTTTTCTTATTGCATGATCTTGGTTGTATTCCTCAACTAAATTCCTTTTCTTCAATTCTCCTTCTTCTTTGATCACCTAGTTTATCAACCTTTGAATTTAGTGGGCTATCATTTCGCATAATCTTCTTTAGGCATATAACCCAAGGGTTTTTGTAGTTTTATTCCTTAACCCATCAATAATATGCCTTAGTTGTTCCCTTTGTGAAAATTCATGGCTTAGGCATTTATGCAGTAAAGAATAATATATACCCATTATTGTGTCAAGGGATTCATGTGTCCCTTGCTTTCATCCTTGGATTTTTTTCCTTAAATTGAACACTCTCTAGAAAGTTTGATACTTATCATTAAAGAGCTCTAGCATGGTACTCCATCTTCAGATTGATTCTAGTTCTACAGACCAGTACCAACTTTTTGCTTCCTTGATGAGAGTCATAGGAAATAACTTTAACTTCTACCAATGACTCTCAATATTCTAAATGACATAGGCATCATGGAATGCTTGAAGATGGTAATGTGGATCCACATTATATTCACCTTCAAATTTTGGAATGTTATTAATGTCTAGTCACTTAATGCAACTATTCCTTACATGCCTGGTAGGGATGTACACTATTTCTATGATGTTCATCATACTGTGATTGAACATGAGAGGTTCTTCATGATTGTTAGGTTTATAGTCTTAGTTGTACTTATGACCCCTTCGATGCTCATAGTGTCACTCTCTTTCTTCATGTTTGATCCTATCTCTTTGTTGTTCATAATCATCCTCTTCATCATCATGATACCTTCTTTGATATTCATGTCTCTCATTATCCTTACATCTTTTTCTATCATAGTCTCTAGGTCTTCATTTCCTTTTGTTGGATTCCACTGATGATTATAAGAAAGAAGAGGAAGAAATTGGAGAAAAATGTCAATCGATTTTCCTTCTGTGACTCTATGATTCATTCTCTTGTGATTCTATAGAAGCTCTAGGCCTTGAGATTCACCTATGTTTGGAGTCTTTCGCATCTCCCCTAGGTGTTTCCACAAGGGCTAAATGCAATTGTACTTTAATAGGCTCCTCTAGATGAATGATAGATGTTTGTGAATAGGATTCATGGTTTTGGTGCAGTGTTTCCATCATAAATGTATCATCATTGATTTCTTTTAAGACAACACTATGGGTTACTTTTTTTCCTTTATTATTATCATGTCTTGTCTTCATGGAAGCATCCCTTCTTACTTGTGCTTCCATGGGTTGATATGGCCTGGTCATGTATTTAGTAACATGATATCCTTCTTGTGCATGGCCAAGGTTCAACCTTATGAAGGTTTCCTGAAGCATTAATAGTGCTAAACGTTCAAGAGGTAAAACTGTAGTGCCCTGCAAGTCTCTCCACCTCAGCCATTTATCTTGATAGAAGATAAATGTGGAGTCAAGATAATTTGGAATTGTATGAGCATATAAAATTTTGGTTTGCATAGGTGCACTCTAGTGTTCTTCATCATGTCTTTTTTCATGACTCCTTTGTATTTCTTTGGTAGGTGGTAACTTTTCCTTAAGTGTTGATGCCATGTTATATGTTTGATGTTCTTTAGTATGTGCATGTATGTATTAAAAGATTGATTAAAAATGTAAAAGATAAACTTTATGATTATGAATATAGCAAACTTTGTAATTTCAACTACTAAGCAAACATTGATACATCCTAGGCAACGATGCCAATTATGAGTAGCAAGATATCCCAACACTCCACCATACAAGTTATGAGTGCACATGTGTGACCAGATTGTAATCCGTGGATAGACAATGTGAGCATGCTGGAAATGGATAATTGGTTCATGATCATTGTATTTCCACTTCGAATTAGTGAAGTGCAAGTGTATGGTTTAACTCTAAGTGAATCATGTAATATATTGATATTGTGGGCTTTATTTACTCCTAAGTGCAAACATAATGAAAGTGAGAATAAAATCTAAGCCTAAGTAATAATAGAAATGTAAATCTATTCTAGCCTATGGCAATGCGCAACCATTTTTGGTTTACCATACATGTCTTGGGCTCATGTAACCATCATTGGGTTACCAAGTGTTATGCTACTATGTGAACCAAGTAATAACACTATGGGATTACAAAAAAATTACACTTATACACTCAAAACCAGTCATACTCATTCCACCTTACTAGTAAATGTGAAAAGTAAAGTATTTTAAAAATGTAAAGAACTATACTAAATTAAACATATTAAAGAAATCAAAATTAAACTAATTAAAGAAAATAGCTAAGTAAAACAAAGAAACTAAGTGGATGCTACAACGACGATAAGCAATTTCGATCTTTATTGCTGTTCATGAACTATGCCCAAGTACAATCCACTCAAATAAAGATTTCATTCAACTACTCAACACCACATTGCAGGCATTTACTCTAAGTGTAAACTACGAAAACAAACTACAAGAGTTTCCCTAAGACTATAATGAAAGTTTTTCCATTGATGCGACCAAGTTTTGGTATTTATAAGGTCACACAGCTCCCAATACATCGTATCAATGATGACATAGGTAGAGTTGCGATATTGTAGATACAATATTATGACTCATCAAAAAATGGTTTTATTAATTATTATTGTATATTTTTCACTTTCCATGCACTAGTAAATATGTTTTTATTTTATGGTATTTGAGCTAGAAAATTGTGCATATTGCCTTTGTCTGTTACAACTTATTCACTATATATTTAATAGTACAACTATGTGAAGATCTTTATATGTTCTCTTCTCACTATAGCATACTTAACCTCACTTTCAAGATTAATTATTACCTTGAAAGATTACTTTTTCTTTTTGCAAATAGCAAATAAGGGAAGATATATAATTGAAGTTAAGGGAGTCGTAAGCTTGGGGAAGCCTGAGAATTTATACGGGGTCATTCTTTAAATGCCAATTGGGTTCCCAATATTATAGTTTATGTGTGTATTCTCATTTTCAAAAAGGGGAAGATTGTTGAAGATAATCAGGCTTTGAAGCTTTAAGAAGATGACATGTTCATATTATTCAATGTAGTTTCCAGTGTTAGGTTGTGCCCAAGATGGTACCCAAATTTAGATTTTTGCACTTTTTGAAGACCTCCACAAGTCATCCCTTGAGCATGGGGCATCCTATTAGAGTTAATAAAAAATTGCATTTTTATAGGGGTTGCCCCCTCAAAGGTAAAATTTTTTATTTAAGGGGTTGCCCCTTCACTTGGGAAGGAAATTTCAATTTTTGGGATGCTCCTTATCATGGGTTTTTCCCTTTGTATAGGCCATCCCTCAAGTGGGTTGCTTCCCTCATCTATAGGTCATTCTCTTCGAGATTGTAAGTAATATCATAGCTCTTAGATGGTTCATCCAAAGTCATTGGATGATCCTTGCTTGCCTTAGGTTGAAGAAATATATGTACGTCGAGGGCATTTGAATCAACATATTTGCTCATTACTATTTGTCCTTAAGCACTTAAGCATTTCTTGTAATCCCAACATTAGAATAGAGGAAAAGATGAATCGTTAAACAATGGATGATATATTTACAAGTAGTAACAAGTTTAGTGAATATGTAGATTGCTTAAATTTTTATCTTCTGTATGTTGTATTGTGTATAAAAAAAATTATATACCCTATACATTGTATTGTGCTTATTTGGATCCTTGTAGTGGATGAAATCCAATCTTTGCGAGATCCTTGTATGCATTATTTTATTTTTCTTGTATCAAGTTTGAGATCTAGTCTGAAGATTTTAGTCTTAAAATCTTGGTTGTAGTAGAGAAAGACTCAAAACCCTTGAAACCAATGTTGTACTTCAAGAAGTTAAGGAGTTAAAGGAAACCAAGAAGACATGGAGATTTAAATAGCCCTTGTAGAGTGGACTAGGCCTAATCTAAATTACTATCAATTTGGTTTGCTCTTTCTTATTGTTATTTGATGCTTTTAATTCTTGTTCCAATTTTAAATCCATGATTTATAACTTTAATAGTTTGACTTCATAGTGGAATGTATTTTAATTTGTTAAGACACCCTATTCCTTCCCCTGTAGGGTGTCCATTTTGATCTACTCATCTTTCAATAAAAATCTTTTTTGCTTATACCCATTTATGCTTTTATATAGAGCATTTGTGAATAACATGCTCTTTTAACCTATGTATAAATTTGCTAGAGCAACACCTGCACTTTAAGAAAACCCTAAAATCCACCACTACCATTGATGTCCTTTGTATGCCTTTGACCATTCTTAAAAGAGGAGTGCAACTAGTTTACCTTATATGTATGAACAATAATGATGATATTTTTTAGAAAAGAAAAAACATTTAATGAAAATTAGAAAGATCATGGTGTTTTGGAAAGAAGGATGGGTATACATTGACATTGATGTAATTCTCCAAACACTTTTCTTCCGTCATTAAAAAGAACAATATCTAAAACTAAACTCCCACACTAAAACTCCCACATTAAAGTAGCCTTATAGATATGATTCTAGTAAGAATACCAACTTATAAAATTATGTTTTGATATTTGTTATTAAAAGTAAATATTGTTAAAAATAAGGTTTCCGATTGAAATATCACCTCCAACACTCCCAATTCTCATATTGAAACGTAACATTGATACCCACCACAAGAGCGCTACAATGGCATCAATGACCCAAACCAAACGATGGACGGCTGGTATTTGCTGGCTATTAAAGCAACAGGAAAAGGCTAAAACACAAACAAAAAAAAAAGGAAAAATACACAAAACAACTTTATAATTAAAGGTAGGATTTATAAATACACAAAACAACTTTATAATTAAAGGTAGGATTTATAAGTTTCTAAATGTTATGTTATGTTCAGCTTTTGGTTGAAATCTTGTAGTATTGCGAGGATTCTGGTGCCGTCTGAAATGAGGTGCTCCATGATACTATAATTATAGACTGCAACGGGCCAAGTACTATCATAATAATAAACTTGGGAATCTCATCGTGGACGTGGAGCTGAGCTCACAATATTACGTGTTGGGGAGGATAAGTGCACTTTTTGTCCATCCTCTTCTTCTCTTCAATTTTTACTTGTAATTCCACAGCTACAGCCAGTGTCTGCAACTCTACAGTAATGGGGCTTTGGGGAGCATTTCTTAATTGGCTCCGCAGGTACGCAAAAGCTGTTTTTAGTGCGTAATAATGAATCCGATAACAAGGGATTGATTTTTTGAGTTTGCGATCCTCCCAATTAGAGCGCTTACGATGTTTTTACGTTTTGTTTTGGCTCGATCTGAACGGGTTTCGTCTGCACGGGTTTCAATTTGATTATGATCACGTGAACTTGTTTTTGATGTTTGTTGATCTCATAAATCTGTGGTAAGGGAGCTCTCGAATTAACAAATTCCCAAAGTTTGATTTTAGGGTTCTCTTGTTTCTTTTTTAGTTTTATTTTTTTCTTGGCACAGAGGATTTGTTTTTGTTTTCTCTTTTTTTTTTTCGCGCCCTAGTTTTAGGGTGAGCATGTTTCGTTTGGTAGTTCAAGTGGTTTAGTACATCTATGCTGGTGTTGGCATGTTATCATGGGTTGTTTGAGAAGATGAATCTTTTCCGTGTCTATTGTCATGCTTTGCAGGTATTTTTATAAATTATTTTGTTTGCCTTTGTAATCCGTTTCTTTGCCGTCTTCATTCATATGTTCTTTGATGAAACAATCTCTGTAAACCTGCTGCTCTTCTGAAATTCGTTCATCGTCAGCATCATCCATTTTTCGTTTAATGTTTGGTGTAAGGGGATTTTCTCCCTCTCTTACAATGTTTTCATGTTGGACTATGAATCCATCCTTTGTCGTAACAACATCAACTCATTAAATAATTTGTGAATTTGGCAGAAATTTTCTACCTTAAAAGGGAATTGATAAGTTATAGGCTGGGTATCTTCATAATCCAGAATGTTTGTGTACTTTGATGTTCTTCTTCTGCGTCATTTTTTACGTGGAATTTCAAAACTTTAGGAATGCTTTCTATTTACTCAATTTCCTTGAAAATCTGTCTATGGTAACTTTTGGTTTGCCATCCTTCAAAAGTTTTCATATCTAAGATCTCTTTTTCTACAGCCTGTTTTTCAAACAGGAAATGGAGCTGTCTCTAATAGGCCTCCAGAATGCAGGAAAGACATCACTAGTCAATGTTATTGCTGTAAGTGCTTTTCTTTCTCGTGATTATGTTGTATCCTGTACTTGGTTTATTTTCTTATTTATTTTCTTTGTTTTCATTAAAAATGATTGAGAATTTGACATGTTTGCTTTCTAATTTTGGTGTCACTAATTTACAGACAGGTGGTTATAATGAAGATATGATTCCAACTGTAAGTGATATTTTTACTCTTCGTGCATGATTAAGTTTCTTCTCCTCATGCTTCATCCAATCTTATTATTGCCACCATAACTACATGTTACTATTGACCATGTTTAATTGATATTTTACAATTGAGTACAGGTAGGGTTCAACATGCGGAAGGTTTCTAAAGGAAATGTAACAATTAAACTGTGGGATCTTGGTGGACAGCCTAGGTTCCGCAGCATGTGGGAGCGGTATTGTCGAGGAGTCTCTGCTATTGTGTAAGTGACCCCCAAGAGTTGGTAGTTTCTGTATTAGTATTTGCTGTTATATGTCTTCTTGATTGGTAGTTGTTTTGTATCCATGCCACAAATGTCTAATTAATATCAGTTATGCAATGTCAACGGTATGCAGCTGCCATGTTAATTAAACTTCTATCTGAAGTCATAAATTATCCATTAATTTAATAACAATTTAAAACCAATAGCACAAAAAGTGAAGTGTGTTGAGGTTACTTTCATGATGTATCATGTTGGTTAATTAAAGTATTAACTAGAAATTCTGTATTATATCAGATCCAAAACACTCAGTTTGCACAACTTTATTTAACTATGAATTTATATACATTCTGAGCTTACCGTCTAATAAAGATACTTTCAGCAATATATAGATATATCCTTGAATGATAGCTATACCAGCATAATTAACATTCATCCTTTGATTTAAATAAGGAAAGGCTGAACTTGTTATATCTCCCATCCTTTTTCATAAATCTGTTTGTGTAACCTGAGATTTTTGGTATCCACCCTGAATTTTTTAAGAGATAACTATTTACATTCAAAAATCCCCATTTTTGCCCTCATTTTTTGTCAAAGATAAGCATATATAGTTCCTTACTGCATCCAGGCCTTTCCCTTAAATAGATGCTTTCATCCTACATTTTAGGGCAAAGTGGTTTTTAAATGTCTAGTAGACATTCTGGTAGGTAATTTAGACTCATAAGTATTGTCTGATTTCGTTGTATAAAATGTTGAATGTTGCATTAAAGCTAACTTTTTGATAACAAAGATCCAAAATAAAATGTTAAAACGTTGTACTAAAGCCATCTTTTTGATTGCAAAGGCCCTTTGGATGTACTGGATAAAATTTATTTTTCAGTTATTTCTTTTGCAAAATGTTTTAATATCTCAGCATTAGTATTGGGATCGAACATATGACCTGAAGGGTCCATCATACAAATCTTATCAACATTTCTGTTATTTGATATTTTGGGGCTTCTTCTGAATATAAGCTTTCAATCTATATTGAAAATAGTGTACTATATGCATAACATTTGTTTTAACTATAGTATTGTTTCTGTAATTGCAGATATGTTGTGGATGCCGCAGACAAAGACAATATTCCTATTTCCAAAAGTGAATTACATGACCTCTTGAGTAAGCCTTCTTTGCATGGTATTCCACTTCTTGTGTTAGGCAACAAAATTGATAAACCAGAAGCACTTTCAAAGACGGCTTTGACTGATCAGATGTGAGTAATTTCTATTCCTATATAAACGGTGTTTATCATTTTTTTTTTCTTATCTTGTTGGCATATCAACTAGAAATTGTTTCCATCCATTTATAATCTGCATCAAAAATCAATTTGATCCATGATGTTTGAAATTGGCAGGTCCCTTGAGTCTATAAATGATAGAGAAGTTTGCTGCTATATGATCTCATGCAAAAATTCAACAAACATTGATGTTGTTATCGATTGGCTAGTGAAGCACTCTAAATCGAAGAGTTGAAAACTTGGCTGTGTATCCTAGCAAGACAACAATTGGAACTGTTAATGATAGAGGAGCCTCATTCACATGTCGCTCAGGAATTTCATTTTTAAAATTATATTTCCTGTAAATACTGTATGCTGTTTATTGACAGAGGTGCAGAGCCTAACATTTGATTTGGTGGTCTAGGTTGTATCAGGAAGGTGTTTCTTCTGGGTGCATCTTTGATTCAAGGATGTGATCCAAGGGTGTATTTATTTTTGTATTTTATTGAAGACAGTATCAAGGTGGTGGACTGCAACTTTTTTAGATTTTTAATGTTAGTTCTTTGTAGAGTTCCAAGAGCACCTTTGCAAATTAGTATTCTTCCATGATAGAATGTGTTCTCCGGCCTTCATGGATTGGAATTGGATTAATTCGCTGGTCTTCATTAAATTTGATGTACTGTTTGATATTTTGATCCGCAGTTGGAAACCAAGTATATCATCTGCGAATTTACTAGCTATGTGGCAACAATGAAAGCATCTATATTTTCGTAATAACAAGCAAGTTTAGTGGATTGATGTTCTTACTGTATTGAAAAATTTTCAAATAATTAATAAAACCATTTTCATCCTCATTTTAAAAAAGTTTGATAATCATCCTTATCTTAATATAATTTTGCCTGACCATTTCTAAAAGAAAAAAAAGTTGATAATTAGATGAAAATGTATTTTGTAGTTTATTATTTAGAGCTAATTGTTAAAAAGGTTCCATCGGGTTCATATTCAAAATGTAGTTGGAACACCACCAAATTTGGGCAACAGCTTTTTGTCTACTAATAGAGAGCGTAATCAGTTTTAAAGATTGACTTTTTGCAATTTTGCCCAAAGTGTCATTATGAAGTAAGAAGTTGCAAAATTTTCTAGTGTGGGGATTACGTTTTCCGCTGCACTAGAGCGGCGTTAGCTAGTAGAGAGTGTAGTCAACACCAAATGCTAGTTTGCAAATTTTTGTAAATGTCAAGTTAGCAATTACAGATTTTTCAAAGTGCTAAGATTACACATAGTCAAGCATAGTTAGCATAGAAGACCTAGTTTGGTAGAAATTTTTCTAAGTGTTAAGACTATGCTCTTCACCAGACTAGAGCATAGTTAACTAGAAGTTAGATTTTGCAAAAAAGATTTAAAGTGTTGAGATTATGCTTGACCCTAGTTGGGAGCATAGTTAACCTCATGTAGAGAGCACAACCATGTTCTGCAAAATTTTCTAAGTGTTGAACTACATTCTCTTTCAATGTAGAGTGTAGTCAAGCATAGTCAACCAGACCAACATCCAATAGCCTCTACAATGCAACATTAGCTACCAGCTTACCTCAAACACACCTACAGCAAGCGTAGTTAGCAAAAATGCATCTTTGTTGCACTTCTTTTTGTTCCCAAATTGTAACTACGCTCAACCCCACTCAAGACAATGGACAACATAGTCTCCAAAGTTGCATTTTTCAAGTACATTGTAGTTTTCTTAGCACAGTTGGCAGCATTGTTACAATCTTGCACCCTTATAGAGTTTATCAGAGCACAACACAACACTATTTGCCTCAGTGGAGAGTGTAGTTGGGTGACAGTATAGTCTCAACTATCCCACTGCCACGTGGCAATCTCTCTGTGTTTCATGCTAACCCTAGGCTTGTAAAAACTCCCACCATCTATGTTTTAAGGGTTGGCAAAATTTCAAGCTAGCATTTTTGGCATTTCATTAGCATTTTGGCATTGGCAAACTTTTGGGTTAGCATTTGGCAAAGTTGTAGATGATGCAGACCTATCGTAGCCCACAGTACACTGCGGTGGCTAACTCGACAAGCACAAACACCACAATGAGCATCAGTCTTCAAAACCAAACACCTCCGAGACTGTGACTATGCTCTCTATTGTGCTTGTTGTATACTGCATACCTTCTCACCCTTTTTAGAGTTAACCACACTCAACCTCATTTGAGATGGTGTTTTGTTTCTCTTTCTTGCATTTTTTGCACTTTCTTTGCATTTTTGCTATTTTTATTGTGTGGTCACATTACAACTACACTTGGGCGGTAGTCTTCGCGTGTTGACACCCTCATTTTCACCGAAACCCTTGACTACACTTCCCCTCGAGCACCCGTGACTACGCTCTACATGATTAACACCGCGAACATTGCTAGAACACTTAGCACCGTTTTGCATTAGCATCGCAGTTAACCATGTTGCATCCCAGTTGCACCCATAACCCCAGTTGCATCTGACAAGGTTCCCATTCAATCGACAAGACTATTCAGAGCATCCTATCTCCACCTCCAGTAGGCCCTCGCATGAACATAAGGTTAGGCTATGCACCTGTCAATCCCTCAATGTTTCAACGTTGACGTTTTCGATCATTACAGTTTTGGCGCTAAAAAAGGGCCGAACCACTTTTTCGAACTTTGTTGTGGTTGTCTCATGTGCTCTTTGCATCATAGTTGTTTATTAACTCGTCGATGTAGATTGGACCCCGTAGTCAATCCCCCCGAGACCCCACATGGCAACCCAAATCACACTGCTCCATTATTTTTCTAAGTCTCCATTTTCTCACTGTAGAGAGCATAGTTGGTGGAAAGCGTAGTCTGTGGAAAGTGTAGTTAGCTCTCAGCATAGAGAGTGTAGTCTCCACAATTAGCCATTTTTTGCAATTTCCAAAGTTAGTCATTTTTCTACAATCTTCACAATTAGCCATTTTTTTGTAGTTTCCAGAGTTAGTCATTTTTCTCTAGTTTCTAGACTTAGCCATTTTTCTACGGTTTCTAGAGTTAGCCATTTTTTGCAGCTAGCAACCCACAGATCTCTCTTTCACCATTTGATCTACAACCATAAATCCAAATCAACCTGTGACGTTGATGTCAAACACACTTGACACCTTTACCATGGCAAGACTGGAGTAATCCCTTAGCAACACATAATACAACTTCCTATGTGTAAAGATCTAAGCAAGGTTACCCCTGGATCGTCTCAACATGGAGGCAAAATGGAACTTTGAACTGATCCATCAAGATAGATGAGAGTATATCTCTTCCTCGTTTGACATCATCCCACTCACAGAGTCCCACCACCAATTGTTATCCCAACTCATTCGAGCAAATGAGCATGACGTAGGAACAAACTACAATGAAGCCTTACAGGTGAAAGAAGACAAGTTTGAAGCTCACTCCAAACACAAGAGCCCCTTCCACACTATCTTCTAACAATCACTCCCCAGTTTGGTCCCTCCTCCATTCAATTCACCCGTCCTCCCTGAGATAGTTATAATATCGGCATCATCTTCCCACTCCATGGCTAGGACAACATCTGTAGTGGCAACACATCAAACGCAATACATGTAATATGATGCAACAGCTCCATTCCACTTATCCTTCATGGCATTATCTCAACTTGCTTAGCCATCCCTGTTAGTAGTAACCATGCCAGCTCAGCCCTACATTCATGCAAGGGCCATCTCTAGGCCCCAAATGACTCAAGCATCCTACATCCTGCCTATTTTGTCAATGCCCTTGGCGTCAATCCAACCCATGCATGTGTGGCTTCCCCTAGTCATTGTGCCCATAGCACAACCAACGCATCAACCACATCGTGTGGCTTTACAACTAGCAATTCAGTCCTAGGCCATACAACCAACACAACAAATAGCATAGCCAACACAACCAACTACACATCTCAAAACTTGGATCAGGCGTTCCAATTGATCCAAAGTTTGACACAGGAGGTTAGGCAACTCAAAGTTGCTTCCTCCAAAACCATCAAGATGGTGGACTTCTACCAAGATGATCTTGTAAGTCCTACTATCCCACCCTTAACTCTACCAACTGGGGTCCTGTTGCCTCAACTCACTAAGTACAACAGTGAAGGGAACCCCCAACACACATCTAATCACATTCAGGTTCAAATGCCTATTACTATAAGCATGGCCACACATCATCATATACGTGTTTGCCATGTCACTAACTGGCAAAGCCTTAGACTGGCACCAAGCACTACCCAGAGGTTCTGTTTCCTCTATGGAAGATCCCTTAAGCTAGTTCATGACATGCTTCAGGGACAACTTAAAGCCAGAAGCAACCTTGGACTAGCTAATGCAAATTAAGCAAGGCCCCCTAGAGCCCATACAAAAATTTATTCAATGTTGGAGCACCTCATTGAACAAAATTCGAGAGCCAATAGTTGAGACACACCTTCTAGCCATCTTCAAGGATGCAATTAATGACTTCATCAAGTCAAAAATATACTACTTAGGCTTGCAATCCCTAAGCCAAGCCTTTGCCCAAACAAAAAACATAGAAGACGCATCGCAAACTAGCAAGGATCTAACCTATGTGGCCTACAAAAACCAGCATGTGAAGAAGCAAAATGCAACAGTAGCAACAGTAGCCACACATGCTAAAGCAACCAACTGGAGGCCAATGGCTAAGCAGCCCAAAGCCCTAGCTCACAGAGCTACCAACTTTGGTGCACAGGCAACCAACCTGTCCACATTTGCAATGGCCATAGCGCAAACTGCTCCAAGGCCTAACTTTGAGTGCAAGGATTGCTCAAAGTATACCCCATTGCGATTGAAACCCTTAGAGTTGCTGGATCAGCTGCTGAAAGCCAGGAAAATTCAATAGAAGAAAGTGTTTGAGGATGCCTGCAAAAGGCATGATAGGTATTGCAGGCTACTAAGGAATCCTACCTTAACAACACCAAATGAGCCCCCAGTCCCATAGCACTTCAAGTTGGATCAATTCTGTCATAACTACCAGTTGTCTAGTCATAGCACAGACTTCTATTAGGCTTTGCAAGACGATCTGCAAAGGATGATAAATAGGGGCAAACTAGTGCTTGTCATGGCAAACCTAGTTAGGCCCCAGAGCCAATCCAATGTGGACGATGCCACCTACATCATAAACACCATCATCATGGGTGGTAAGTTCAAACTAGTGTAGCAACCTTTTGTGGTCTGAGTGCCTTCCAGTAGTGCAAGGGTTCCCTTGGCCTCCACGAGTTTGAGGCCCCCCTTCATTGTTAAAGTGCCACCTTGGGCACCCACAACACCCTTCATGGTCAAAGTCCCATAGCAAGTTGCAACAACAATTGCTCAGTAGCCATTTGTCATTAGGATGCCACAACGTGTTGGCCCCTTACTTACCAGAAGCCCGATAGTGGGCAATGCAACGATTCCTTCTTGTCCAAGGGTTGACCCTATCGACAACATGGGTAGACCCACTAAATGGCAATGCAAAAGGCCCAATAGATGCCTTGCAGATGAAATAGCTAGGCAACAACGAGACCAAAAAGCACTGGTCCATCAAAGTCGATTCCTATCTCTACAATCCCCATGGTCGAAGTAATTGAAAAGGCCATGACCAACAAGCCACAACTGAGCACTGAGGCCTTCAAACGAGCCAAGAAAACCAAGCACAAGTCCCCTCCATGAGAGGTCCATCTCTTAGGCCACATGAAGGAGGTCAAGGCCAACACAACAGCCAATGGTAAGGACTTCGTAGATGCATTAGCCCAAGTCAAGCAAGCGCTCAAACAAAAAAACACAATGTTGAGCTTGTATGACCTAGTCATGACCTCATCTACCCACCAGAAAGCACTGGCATGGGTGTTGGCCTTCATTCTTGTTATAGAGGACATCCCTATAGATGAGAATGCCATCCATGTAGTGATGTTGCCCCTAGCACCACAAGAATCGAGTTCAACATCTTTAGCATTTTGTAATGAGGAAATCGAGGTTAACCCCAAGCAAGGGAAGCTCATCACAGCTCCAATATTTATTACCATACGTGTTGGGAAATGTAAGATCTGCAGAGTGCATGTTGATGACGGTGTGGTAACAAATGTAATACTATTCATCATCATCGACAAGCAAGGCCTCACAGACCAGATCAGGCTAATGAAAATTGCATGCTTGAAATCCTTTGATGGATCACATGTCACTGTCAGGGGCACAATAATCATAGCCTTCATGGCAAGGGAGAAATTCCCCACCACCGCAAAATTTACCATCATAAAAAAATGCCCGACTCTAACCTTATATTGGGTAGGTCTTAGTTGGCCCAATTACAAGTTGTTTCCTCTTCGATTCACCAGGAGATCCACCTTCCATATGGAGGTGGTCAAGTTATCATCCATGGTTATAATACCACCCCTTTGGTCATTAATAACATAGAGATGGAGTAGGGGTCAAGGTTTGAATTTCCTAATGATGCACCTATGGTGGACAATGCAGCGCATAAAGCTAACACACTCGAACGAGTGGTGGAAGCTAACGACCTTCCAGAGGATGCTTTGTGGGCACAATTGTCCTTTAACGTAGTGCACCTTAGGTCATATGCACCTCCTAATCCACATCATATTAGGAAGCAACTACGTGACCAAGGGATCCCCTTAGTCCGCAATGTGCTAGGTGCTTGCCTACCCTTTATTACTCCATGCCATGCATTTTTTACTTTTACTTGCATTGCATTTGTTTATGCACTTACATTTAGCCTGCTTGCTTATATTACACATTGCTTCACTTTGTTTACGCATTTATTTACTTTGTTTACACATTTATCCACTTAGATTAATGCATAAAAAATGTCAAAACCCATTAAAATCATAAAAAAACTAAAATTACAAAAACAAAAACTATCGCTCTAGCCTGCCATGGCCTTAAACTAGCATCCCCAACCCACCATGGCCTTAAACTAGCATCTATGACTTGGAATGACCCAAAACTATCAATCCCCTTGCTATGGCCCAAAATGGCCCAAAACTAGCAACACAAGGCCTAGAATGGCCTTAAACTATTGCTATGACCCAAAATAGTCCTAAAACTACTGCTTTTAATTCTGTCCTTATGGTTCACTAAGACATAAAAATGGCACATACGTGGCCTACCAAGGCCTAAAATCGACACAAGCATGCTTACCTTCCTAATAGCCCACATACATAGGCAAACTTTGCCCCATTATTTTTTCCATTTGTGCACATTAACTTTGTGAAGTAGTTGCTGCTTGATGTTTTTCTAGTTGATTTTGTAGGATGTTATAGGAACACAACATGACTATGCACAAGAACACCTAGCATATAGCACCACACATCAATCCAACAAGGTAAGCACTCGTTTGCCATGACACTAAAACTAGCATAACAATCTACTACGACTATAAACTGGCACAATAGATTATCTACTATGATGTTAAATTGACAAAGCATTCATCTGCTACGATGTTAAATTGGCACTTGTCCGCTATGACGTTAAATTGGCACACATCAATTCACTAGGATTATAAACTAGTACACCACAGTCTGCCAAGACCTTAAACTAGGTTCATGGTTTGTTAAGACCTTAAACTAATAGTGTGGCCTTTGGAGAACTTACAACATCATCAGCCCTATCATTTTGCTAATTCTTTGAGCACTTGCCAGCAACACAACCTTTGAAGCACTTACAACATCTTCACTCCTAGCATTTGATTTGCATTTCATGTTTTTTGGTTACCTTGTCTTCTCAAAGTTGTGTTTGTAGGATGAAGCCTTGAGGCAATCATGCAAAGATTCATCTCATCACAGTAGCAAATCACCACATTGTTTTGATGTGCATGATCAGACTAGCTAAGCCTCTCAAAAGTGCATATCCTTACTACCCTACTATAGCCTACCTACACCCATCCCTATGTCTCCATACCTTTGCATTCCCCCACATAGTCAAGATTGCAAACCCCTCTGATGCTCACGTGTTGTGACTACATGGCATCCTCTTCAAGTCAAATCATAGAACCCAAGGTGGACATAACATAAGTTTTTCCATGGGGAGCCTTTGTTGGCTAGTCAAAGCCTAGGCAAATATAACACAAGTCATCCTAGGGAGGAAACACTTGTCCTATAGATGCGACAGGATTTCACAGGCATCAAAGTAAAGCCCATTCGATGGCATGCAGTCCACTTGATAGAAAGCACCTTGCAGTTAGCATTTAGCAATGTGAAAAACCTGAAGCAGGTTTTCCCTACAGCAAAAAAGAAAAAAAGAAAAAGAAAAAAAAAAAAAGAGTAAAGGGTGAAAAGCATGTCCCCAAAAAAATTAGCAAAGCTACAATTTCACAATCGGTTAGGCCCTGAATCCACCTTAACTCTCTTATGAACACTCCAATAAGAGGTTAATGTTTCTCAGAGGCAAGCCACCTTGGTGCCATGGTCATCATCAGCCCTAATAAGTTACCCACACCTTGTACTCCTAGCATATCGCTATCCATAGCAGTCTTGAGCACGGAGCAGCAACATCCAACCACACATGGAAGAATGATGTTGGTGCCAAGCCTACTCTGGTGTTTTGTAGTTCATTGTTAATGTCTCTTGGGCCACTCCTCCAGATGTCAACAAACAGGGGCCAATGGAACACCACCAAATTTGGGTGACAGATTCTTGATTATAAAGTTGTCTAACTGTCAACACGAGGTAAATTTTTTCTATGTGCTAAGTCTATGCTCTCCATCGCCTCATAGAGTAGTCAGCTAGTAGAGAGCATAATTAGCTCCAAAGACTTATTTTTTGTAATTTCACCTAAGTTTCATCATGGAACAAGAAATTGCAAAATTTTCTAAGTGTGGGGACTATGCTCTCCACTACACTGGCGTGTAGCCAACTCAGTAGAGAGCGTAGTCAACACCAGAGGTTAGTTTGCAAATTTTTCTAAGTGTCAAGCCAGCAGTTGTAGAGTTTTTTAGGTGTTGAGACTATGCTCTCCACTACCCTGGAGCGTAGTCAAGTGTAGTGAGCATGGAAGACCTAGTTTGGAAAAAAAATTTCTAAGTTTTGAGACTACGCTTTCCACTAGACTAGAGCGTAGTTAAGTGTAGTCAACTGGAAGCTAGATTTTGCAAACATTTTCTAAGTGCTAGGAATACACTTGACCCTAGTTGGGAGTGTAGTCAGCATCTCGTGGAGAGCATAGTTAGCACATAGCAATGTTTTGCAAAATTTTCTAAGTGTTGGACTATGCTCTCCCCCAGTCTAGAGTGTAGTCGAGCATAGTTAGCTAGAATAGCATCCAATGGCCTTCACAACGTAGCACCGACACTCAACTCAGCTCTAACACATCTACAGCAAGTGTAGTTAACAAAAATGAATCTTTTTTGCACTTTTTTTTGTTCCCAAATTGTAACTATGCTTGATCCCACTCAAGACAGTGGACAACGTAGTCTCCAAAGTTGCATTTTTTTAGGTACATTGCAGTCTTCTTAGCATATGTACATGTAGTTGGTAATGTAGTCATAGTCTCACACCCTTGCAAAGTCTGTCAGAGCACAACATAGCACAATACCACTTGCCTCAGTTGAGAGTGTAGTTAGGTGATAGCATAGTCTCAATCGTCCCAATGCCACGTCGCAGTCTCTCGATGTTTCATGCTAACACTAGGCCTATAAATACCTCCACCATTTACATTTTAAGGGTTGGAAAGATTTCAAGTTGGCATTTTTGGCATTTCATTGGCATTTTGGCATTGGCAAATTTTTGTGTTAGCATTTGGTGAAGTTGCAAATAATGTAACCCCATTGTAGCCTAGTAGAACATCGTAGCCCATGGTACACTAAGAAGGCCAACCCGGTAGGCATAGACACCACGGTGACTATCAATCTTCATGGCCAAATACCTTTGAGACTGTGACTATGATCTCCACTATGTGTGTTGTACACTACGTACCTTCTCACCCTTTCTAAAGTTACCTACGCTCAACCCCATTTGGCGTGGTGTTTTGTTTCTCTCTCTTTTATTTTTTGCACTTTATTTGTATTTTCACTATTTTTAATGTATGGTCACATTACAACTATGCTCAGGCAGTAGTCTCCACCTGTTGGCACCCTCATTTTTGCTGAAACCCTTGACTATGCTTCCCCTTGGGCACTTGTGACTATGCTCTACACCATTAACACTTTGAACACTTAGCATTATTTTGCATTAGCATTGTAGCTAATAATGTTGCATCCTAGCTGCATCCACCACGCTAGCTGCATATGGCAAGGTCCTTGTTCAATCAACAAGATCATTTAGGGCACCCCATCTCCACCTCTAGCAGGCCCTCGCATGGACGCGGGGTTAGGCTATGTGCCCGTCAACCCCTTAGTGTTCCAGCCATAGATGTTTACAGTTGTTATAGTAGTTTCATATGTTATCAAGAAGTTATGGTTACTTTAAAGGAATGACACACATTCTATAAATAGTTAAATATGTTTAATTAGGGTATTATCAAGATTTGAATTTTGGTCAGTTGAACATAAAACTTTTGCACCAATTATATGATTGACTTGACAGTTTAGCCTAAACATAAAGATTCATCACCAGGTGTTATCAACACGTTATGGTTACCAACAAGTTATGGTTACTTTAAAGGAATGATGAAGGGTTAATTAGGGTATTATATAGATTTGAATTTTGGTTAGTTGAACATAAAACAATTGCATCAATTATTTGATTGACTTGAGAGTTTAGACTAAACATAAAGTTTAACATGTGGATATGGTCTTTTAAACCTCAATTCACACATAATTAACATCATACCCTTTGAAATAGATTAATTTCCTAAGCTTACAATGTTGAGTTTTATTTGGTATATAAATAGTTCTTTGTTAACTTTTATTCAAGAAAGTAGATTTAACCCTAAATTGAAAATGCATTTGATAGGTACTAGTGATAAAATGTTCTTTGCCTAATGATTGAAACATTAATATTTGGCCTTTAAGCAAAGTCTTTTGCCGCTATTGTGTAATCAACTTTTTTTTTTCTAATTTAACATTCATTTATATGTAAAATTTTTGTTAAAGTAAGTTTGAGAAGCTTTAAAGTTACATTTTTCATTAACATGTCATATGCTATTTTCATGAATCTTTATTTATAAGAGTTTGCACATTCATAAGCTTGTTTTAGGCATTGCTTCCATCTCTTTTTAAGCTTATTAGTTTAGTAAGGTTTTTTGTTGTAAATACGTTTCCCTTTCTTAATTTATTTGATCTTAACTTGTTTATATGTTCCAGCTGCATAGGCTAATGTTAACTCATAAGTTTAGTCTTCTATTTTATTATTAAATTATAGTGGTTGATAATTCATGGATTACGTTAAATAAGTAGGATTATCTTTGTGGTTCATGTTAACTATTTCTTCTTTATCTTTATGCAAGGCACATTGGGATGTGACATCTTTTGAACCTTAGGTAACTTGATTGTTTCATTTTCTTTTTTTAACTATCACTCTTGTTTATCGATTCTTGAAGACATTATTGGCTACGTATTGATTATCAACTATATATTGATTCTTAAAGACAACTTTATTGAAGATAACATCCCTAACATCCCTTGAAGCAAGTACTTTCTATCCTTTTATGTCCCATGCTTGGTATGTTTTGTTGTTGAATAAAAATCCAAATAATGACATGAAATAAAGCTTTATTACATTTTAAGACCCATAGGATCTATTGAACAAATATTACATTTTCATGAAAAATAAATATAAACTCTCCAAATTGACCAAGCACCAATGGGCTATCAAAAACAAATCATATTGGCTCTTTGCTATAACATTATAACATTGTCTCAAATGGGTAGTCATAACACAAGAAAGAAACACATATAGCACATCGTCAATGGCTCTTAATCTATACAACCTACAAATGCCCTCTTCCCAGGGGAGTTGAATCTATCTACCACTTTCAATTCTAAGATGGGAACTTAAGTGAAGCTTGTTGATATCATTCTAATACTTGATGGTAATAATAGATAAGAGATAGTGAGCTTCTACATCTAGTTTATTAAGCTTCTACATCTAGTTTATTAGATATAATGTGATGTAGATAAAATTTCCTCTTGCCTTCCAAATTAGCCTAAATTTGTGTTAAAGCCTTTTGCTTGAGTAGTTGGCAAATATGGTTAGGACTTTGCTACACATCCTCCAAAAAGACATTCTATTTTTTCAACTATTGCATATGTTGACCTTTTGGTATGTCAAAACCTTGGAGAAAATAGAGAATGTTGAATGTGTATGTGTGATTGTGATCTTGAGGAACCATAATGAGCAAGGATTTCAAATGGAGATCCAAGACTTCAGAACAAAAGCTGAATTAGAACAAGATCCATGATGAGATGTTGAAACAAAGGCTAAGTGGATAAGATAAGAGCATGAATTGGAACAAAGTCTATGTGCCAAATGAATATGTTTCAAGGACTATCAGGAAGCCAAAATGGCAAAGAAATACTCCAAATCTCAAAGTGTGCAAGGAAGGTAGATGTCTCACTAAAATAGCAAACATCTATCTAGGAGAGGAGATGTTTATAGGTAGACATCTCATTGTAGACGTCCCAACTTTTGAGTAGATGTCTCTCCTATATTAAGGGTAGTTGCAGATAGACATCTCATCCTTGAAGTATACATCTATACTAGTCATTTGATTATCGTTGCATGAATTCCGAGGAGCTTTTGGAAACTCAAAGAGTATAGGACTAAGCAGAATTCTTGTGAACTGTGAATGTATTATTCCTTGTCAAATCTATCTAAGGCTATTTAAAGAGATTTTATGTTTGTCCTTTATTATATTATCTTTTGTAGGTTTTAGTTGTATTGAGTGTCATTGCAAGGACTCTGTAAATTAAGTTACACTTTCTCATTAATCTTTTTCTTTCTTTCTGTATAGCCTTGTAGAGTTGATGTGCTTCTTGTGGGAAGGCATCTTTTTTGAGCTTGTTGGAGCCTTGGAAGGTTGAGTGATTTTGTAGTGACAAAACACTCTGATGTGGAGCTCATAGTTGTAAAGGTTATGGGATCCTTTATACCACATTTTCAGCTTGTTGGGACCTTGCAGGGTTAAGTGTTTTTGCAACAAAAAAACACTTTGGTGCAGAGTTCACATTTGTAAAGGTTGTGGAATTCTTTAAACCACATTTTGAGTTTGTTAAGACCTTGCAAGGTTGAGTGGTTTAGCAGTGACGAAACACTTCAAAGTGGAGCTCAAATCATGTAAAGGTTATGGTGTTCTTCAAACTACATTTTGAAGTAACAAAGTCTGGAGGTGTGCATGGATTCTACCCTTCGAGTGTGGGCATACCCAAGTTGGCAAATCACATAAAAATTATGTTTGATTTTGATGGCTATAATAATTTTAATTAGGAAACTAATTGAACCCCCCTTCTAAGTTCTCGATCCTTAAGTGGTATTAGAGCCTGGTACTCTCAAGTTTATGCTTCACATTTCAAGAGTGAATGATAGATGGGACATCTTACACTAAGCGACTGATGTTTGATGGGTTTGAATTTGCATATTGAAAGGAAAGAATGAAAGGATTCTTTGAATCCATGGAATTTGAAGTCTGGGAGTCAACTCTTGAAGGCTATTAATGAGTGGTGAGGTACCCATATGCTCAACTATACAAATCAAAGGCATTCATGCATGATTCGATCGAATCTAGTGGATGGGACTAGTTGTGGTATCTAGATCATTATGCTCTGATCATAGTTCATTATCTTCCCACTTGGACTAGTGGTAGCTTTGTCATGTATGGTTTAGTCCAAAGTGAGGCATATGATTTCTAATTCTATGCTACTCCTAATGATGACAAAGAGATGAATTAATTAAGCTACTAAACAATGGAGAGTAAAATCTAAACTAGCCTATGTGTAATGAGTATCCATCCTTAATCATTTGTACATGCCTTGGATTATGTGAGACTACTTCTAGGATTTCCTAGTGTATGTCACTAGGTGTGCCAATGATACACTGCTAGATTACCAAGTACTTATACTTAAGCACTTGTGACTAAGGCATATGCATTTTGCTTAATGATAGGAATAGTAAATAGTAATAAATGAAAATGTTAAATAAAGGAAATAGTAAATAATTAATAATTAAAAGAAATAATAATCTAATTGGATGCTGCAATGATGGAAGTAATCAATCATGTAACGTGTCCAAGTACATCACACTCAAACAAAGATGTCGTATGATTACAAACATCACACTATAGACAGACACTAGAAATAACAAAACTTTAAGAAAGATTATCAAAAACTGAGAACTAAAACTATCTTCTCTATTATTGTTCAAACCATGCACCCAAGTGCTATATTTATAGGCTAGCAAAGAGGAGACAATATTGGATATTTGACATTGCTTCCTGGCTTTGATATTGAGCATTCGATATTGGGGCTAAAATATTAGGTATCCAACATTGGGGCCAATAGATTCATGACTCATCATACCCCCATGACTAAATGAAAACTTGTCCTTGAGTTAAACAAAATGAGGAACAAGTTCTTTACAAAATATTAGGAAGGTATGGGATTAATGACTGACTTAAATAACAAACAAAATAATTGACTCTTACATGCTGTAGTGGTGTAGTATAGAAATGGGACACAATATTACAAGACAAAAACTAGGAAGCTCATGTGGTGCCCAAAGGTAGTGGCTCCTCCATTGGTTGCTTCCCTTTATTGCTAGGCTTGTGAAATTTGTAGCAATCAAGTAATTCCTGCAACTTTTCTTCTTCCATTCGTAGATCATGTGATGTCTAGGCTACTGAGCCAATGCGTGCTAGTGCCAATACATTCCAAGGACATGGCAGCTATGGAAACATTTGATTGGCCTTCACGTACCAGGCTACAAACTACCATCATTCTTCCTCAAAGGCACCATTTTTTTCTCTCAATTTTTGATAATCTATCAATCTCCTAGATAGGTTTAAGGCAACATTTCTTTGTCCATGGTAGCAAGCTTTAATCACCTCCAATTTTGAGTTTTCCACATGTAGCTTCTGTAGAGTGTCTTTCTGATCTACAAACTCTTTTTCATATAATGCATAGGTCATCACTACCTGCTTCTCAAGCTTGCTACAAGGCTTGCCTACTATTAACATGATGAGGTTGGCATATCTAAGGTTATCCAACGTCATGTATTCTTTCAAATCTTCGATCTATAGATATTTATTCTTTACTTCTCCCTGATGGACCAAGGCATAGCTATCTAGAATTGCCTGCCACTTAAGATTTTTTCCTAACAAGGATCTAATTTGGGCTTTAGCCATATGGGTCTTTTTTTTTCATTTATTTGCTTATACATGCCTACCTGGTGGCAAAAGTATTCTTTAATTTTTCATGCTTCTTGGCCTCATTATGCCATGCATTGATTTCTATTACTGATTTTTGTCAAATAATGCGAACCTCCTCCATTGATGTCTTGGTTGACCCTCACCAATTGTTCTCTTAACTAGTGGATGCTCTCCTTAAGAATGTTCTATTTTTTAATTATTGTCAACCTTGAATTTTCAGCGGTGAGCTGCTTGTTTTCTTCCTAAGTGGTAGTCAATGCCTTTTTGTAAGCATGGGACTATGCATCAGTAGCAGAGGCATTCCAGACTACTTTATCTTTTCCTTGCTTGGTAGCTCTATTTTCTTCAATCAGCTTGGCCAACTACTCTATCTAGAATTGTTCTAGCTGGGTAGGCACAACAAAATGGGCAAGGTCCCATCGTTTGGCTCTCAGGGTGGCAAGATCTTATTATAATCTTTGCACCTCTACTTCTGCATGTTCTCCCTGACTTCAGCCATGACCAACTTTCCTTTAGTGGTGATGAGTCTAACTGTGTTGTAGTGACATCACTAGGGATGTCAAACAAAGTAGTCATCACTTGCCCTACCTACAACAATTGATCCAATACATCCTCATGCATCACAGGAGTTATTGAAGTCCCAGTAAATATTTTTTTATCTCTTGTATTAGTCAAATCTATTGAGGGCATAATAGACACATTAAATTATTCTTTAATATGATTGGTTATTACCTCTACTACACCTATTGCATCTTGATGCTGCACTACCATAACTGTGGTATCTTTTCCAATTTCAAGCATCACTTGAAAGGATGTGGTATTTCCAAAGATTTACTTGGACCATTGGGATTCTCCTCCTAATTGTAATGAGATCTCCCCCTTGTTGGATTGGATGAAATAGTGGGTTGTACAACATCATTGATTACTCTGAAGAGATTGGACTCATCTCTGCTTTCCCAATTGACAGCTTCAAAAATTTTCTATAGATGACTCATTAAGGGCCTATAATCTTGTATTGGTGGAAATGGTTGGGCTTGTGTTTCCAAGTGTTGTTCAGGCTCATGTTATACTTCTACTCTTTGGCTTTGCTTCCTTCTCCAGTTCTTGCTCTTCACCAAGATCTTTTCTTGGTGTCACGGGTTTGAGGAGTTCGGCGAAGGAGGCATTCTGAGCGTTCCTAGGGATATCATTCACATATCCTAGGATTATAGTGTGTTTACATAAATTTCTAATTAGGCAAGAAAATGGGAGTGTTGGTTTCCCTACCTTTTTCTCCTCGAACCACCTCTGAATTTCAGTGAAGTAGAATTGGGGAAGATTGGCCACATATTTGCCTATTAAGATAGCACTTCCCCTGGCTGGATATGTTGAGATCATATTAAGCCCTTTAGTGGGAAATAGATGATATGTACCAATCTTGAAATATGTCTTCTCCTCTAGAGTCAGTTCATTATATGTTTTATCTTCTTTGTTGTAAGCCTGTTTCAGCCACAGTTTTCTTGTGTTGGGGTCATATCTGGTGGATAGATGGGCTACCTTAGCTCCTTTATTTGGAAAATTTAGAGCTACTATAATTACCTTAACTAAGAAAGAGACATTAAATCCACATATGTTTATGGTGGTGCCTTCATCTTTGTTGTGCCAGAATTGGTAAGTCTCACCAAGGTACCACTCATCACTATCTGAAAGAATGGGCCATAGAGGTGATGCCTGAAGTTACATCCAAACTGCTTCTGGAGAAAACTTCATAAATGGGCCAAAATTCATTTCCATGATGATCAAGGTCAACATGGACTTTTCTTGAATGGCCACGAGGCAAGTAAGAGGAAACATGAGATGTTGTCTTTGCATGGGAGCTAATGGTTCTATGGCCTCTCCTTGGACCGACTATCTAGTAGAAAGGGCAGCTTGATGGATGCTGAAAGATTAGGCTTCCTACTCTTCATGTTCTACTAGCCAACCCTACTATCCCCTACCACCTCATGGATGTTTGGGTGCTCTCTGTGAAGGTTCTCCCTATGCACCTCTTTTTGGGGCCATCTGTAATCAAGCAAAGATCAAGTGTTACTAAGGTTGTATTCTTCATCATTAATCAATTTATACCTTACTCATTACCTTAGTTCATTAAGTTCTTAGTTCATATGATTGTAGAGTTAGAAAAATTTTCAAGAAAAATTCCCAAAAAGTGTCTATCGCCTTGTACGACCTTACACAATTGATTTCTTTTTTCTTATGTGTGGCTTGTTATAATGATTGTGGTCCCTTGGGTGGAAAAATTAAGATTTATGACATTAATATGATTGATTATTTATGATAATGCCTAAATTTTTTAACACTCTTACCCTTATAATACCTTCCAAGTGATAGCAAATTATCAAAAATTGGAACAAGTTTTCCATGCAAGCACCCTCCATGACTAACTTGAACACTCCAAGTTTAAATGGCATAGAAATTGGAGGGGTAGAGAGCCAAATATCGCAAGTGGAAAGTGGGTGCGTAGAGGTCTAAGTTACAAGAGAAAATTTGAACAACTCCCCTAGTTACAAATGATGACAATGAAGTTTGGGCATCGCGAGGGTCATATATATAGGTTTTGTGTGATCCAATATTAGGTATCTGACGTCGTGTCCCACCTGATATTGGGGTGCATGAATAAGCATCTCATGGGGGTAATGACCATGGAAAACAAAGCTCTATGATTGGGTGGAAGGTTTGAGGTTAATTCCATCATTCTAGGTAAGTAGGAAATTAGATGGAGGCACTGGAAGTCGTTGAAGGTGGAATCATTGATGTGAAAAGCACTAGAATGAGCAAGAAAAAGGGCATTGAAATTGAGGTTGTGGTCAGATCAAGTTATATGAGAAGGGAAACAACAAAATGTAACAATTAAGTGCTTGGAAGGTGAAGAATGATGTGGTTGTATCAAACAAGTACAAGTTATAAAATTTACACAAGTGGATCTTCCCCAAAGCAGGCTCTAGCCTATGATGCCCTTGTATAACCACACCTAAAAATGTCTATAGGCACTAAAGGGGTTGAATGCAACACATACCTGTGTAATAAAACACACATGTTAAAACCACCAATTTAAGATAATAACTCTATGTTACACAAAACCACAAGTTATGATCATCTGATCAACGAATTGAGATGGACTGTAGAAAGGATTGTAGAAATTGGGACATGAGATGTCTTACCATGGGAACAATGAGACCTTGTGTGTTATTAATGGTTAAATATTCATGAGTCCTTCTTTCCAAAATTCAAACCAAGTCCAAACCACATTGCAGTGACATCGCATCATTTCATCACATTGGCAGACAACCATAAGACTATCATAGTTGCAAGGAGTAACATCACTTGGCATTTTGTCCAAGAGAGAAGCTTTATTATGGCATACATTTTTTTTCTTCTTATTCTTTTTTGCAATTCTGAGAAGCCACCAACCTTTAGGCATGGACACATGTCTTTCTAATGGGACCCGCAGAAGTTTATTCAGTGTCATTTTAGGTTACTCTTACTCCTAGTTTTCATTAGATCTACAAGGATATGGTTACAACCTTAACAACATGATAGAAAATATAGAAGTGGCCAAAGAGAATCCACAAATCCCCTTGATGTCACACCCTTCACATTCTTCCTTGGTTCTGCACTCTTCTATCTAGACACAATGATTATAGATTTATTATTAAGTTGGATGATGTAAAATATTATTATTATAACCAAGGAAAGAACCTCTTATTAATGGAATGGGTGGATGGATATCATGGCCTCAATGTCCAAATAATCAGTCCCTTATGACTCAATAACATAGAGATAAACTCACCTCAATGGGCAACATGATCTTTTTATTCACAAGCAAGACTACATAATAAAGAAAATGAAAATGACAACTAGAAAAAATTGGAAGAAATAGGAAAATTTGGATCAAGAAATACAAAAATGGCAAAAAATTATAAAACAAAAAGATGAAAACCACTTAAGCATCTTGAAGATTAGAATGAAGGGTAAGCCCCAGAATAAATATTTGGCCATGATAAGGATTTAGAAGTGGATTGATAGGATCCATGCATGTATGAAACATTGGTACTTGTTCATGCCCTAGCCACTGGGTGTTTGTTTGCAGTGCAGTGGCTGAGTAGAAAAATCATTGGTCATACACTTGGTTGCTAAATGTATGGTGGATCAAGGTATGAGGTGTGTTAATGTTATGGATGTTTGGTCCATGATTGCACCCTTGATCATGATATGGTATGCATGGATTTATTTGTCTCCCCACACCGTTAGATTCATTGTTTGGATTTGGGATTGGAGTAATGATGGATGATGGTCCATGTGTAGGCTCAAAGGATGTTGGTTATGACAAGGAAGGTGGTGCACTATATTGGCATTGTGCTAGCTTGAATGATGTGGTGGATCCATGCATGGTTTGCTTTGGTTTATGACCTTTTCTCCCGAAGGGACATTTTCTACATTGCAGTTGAGACCCACTGGTATCAACATGTCTCTACACATTTGTAGCATAAGTGGCATTCGTTTGTTGATATTGTGGTGCTAAACCTTCATGCATCATTGGTAGTGGCCTATAATGAGGTGGAGTATGAGAATATTGAGGGTAGGCTGAATGGTAGGAGGCATGAGGTGGTGATCCCTTCAAGGATGTCATTGGTTGATGGTACTCAGGAGAGTGGTAGTGGTGATTTGAAGTAGAGGATGTAGAACTAGTTGGAGAAACAAGGTGTTGAGCATAATATTCGTGTGGTTTCAACTAGTAGGGCTAATTTGGTGGTGGCCTCCTCCATGATTGTGGTTGTTTCCATTGTAGTTGATGACCATGTTGAGGCTGGTAATAAGTCCCCCTAGGATGGTACGGTTAGTTGTGGGACTATCTATAATTACCTTGTCGAAGAGAAAATATTTTAGGCATGTGCTTTTGCACAAACTTTAGATTTAAGGCACCTAACCAATACTCCTGTAGGTGCAACAAGGCTGGGCAATGGCCCTTCAGATGGTCATATATGTAGATTTTGCATCCATTATCTTTATCTATGGTTGAGTCTATAGGTTCACTTTTGTCAGCCACTTTTCTCATTTGTCAAAAAGTGTTCATGGCTGTTTCTTGGTTCTGTATCCTTTGTTGATTGTGATCACTTAGCTTGTTTGGCATGATCCTCTCCTTGACCATCTCAATGAGAGTTGTAATATTTTCATATATCCATTTGGACATCCTATTAAACTTTGCCTCAAGTTTATCAATAGACTTCTATATCAACAAGGTTTGTTGCAAAATCACCTGATCAAGAGCATTTTTCTTCTCCTTACCATAGATATGGACCTCTTTCTATTGAAGAGTCAGGTCCCATTGATGTTTCTTGACATTCTCCCATTTTCTTATCTCTCCCTCTTCTTTCGCCACACACTTGATTAGCTCTCGGATCTGATGGGCTTGGAGCTCATATAATTGCCCTGGGGCATACATCCCAAGGAGCTCCCTTGTTTCATTATGAAGCCCATCTATGATGTGGAAAATTTTCCTTTCCTTAGAGAAACCATGCCCTGGAAATTTATTTAGTAAGGCATAATATCTATCTAAGGCCATGTTCAAGGGTTCATGTTGTTCTTGTTTCCATTCTTGGATCTGTCTCCTCAAGTTGGACACTCTTGCATAGCTTTGGTATTTCTTGTTGAAAAGTTCCAACATTATAGATCATTGTTGGATTGAATTCAATCTCAATGATTTATATCACACTTCAACTCTATCAATTAGTATCCTAGGAAAGAACTTAAGCTTTTGCCACCCATTTTCAATCTTGTAGAAAGCATAGGCATCATGGAAGGCTTGTAAATGATGTTGTCGATCAAAATCATAACCTCCTACAAATTTAGGAATATTATTCATGTCAAGCTTAGGTAGGTGACTCTTTTTGCGGTGCCTATGAGATATCTTAATGGCATCTATGATCTGCATTAGGCTCTTAGTAGCCAATAAGGGTTTATTGTCATTGAACAAGTTGTAAGGAAAATTTCTATTTTTATTCGTTTGGTTATGATGATGCTGTCTATGTTCATGATGACATCTTTGACTTTTCCCATTTGTTCAATTTCAATTTTTAGTCCAACCCTTTAGTGGAGCCTTATCTCCATACCTATGTTCATCTTCATCAAACCTAGACATTGAAGGGGAAGAGGAGGATGAGGAACTGGAAGAATTGCCATGGCATCTATGGTGTTCCTCAAGGTCCCTTAATTTATCATTTCTTGGCCTCAAGGAGGTCTTCGGTCTTAAGGCCTCCCCTAGTTTAGGATTTACATCATCTTCTTCAATATTATTTGTCTTAGGTGAATGTATTCTTTAAGTGTCGTCAGGGTAGTTATGATCATAAGAAACCCTTGCATAAAATTGGTCACTCCAATTTTCTTCATCATATATTTCATTAGTTCTCCACTAAATGTGTTTGCTATATAGTGCATTATCACCTTTGTGTGAGAGAGACATTGTTGTTGGTTTATGGTGTGTCTGAGTTAATATTTTCTAAAAGATATATCATTAATACCATTATAGCGATCATGTATAATATAACTAATCTAGATAACTAGCACCATCCCCAGCAATGATGAGCAGTGAGGTACCCCTATGCTCAACCATACGAATCACAAGCATTCATTCTTGATCTAATCGAATTCCATGGATGGGACTAGCTGTGGTATCTAGATTGTTATGCTCTTATCACAGTTTGCTGTCTTCCCACTTAGATTAGTGGTAGCTTTGTCATGTATGGTTTAGTCCAAAGTGAGGCATCTGATGTAGTCTGATTCTACTTTGCTCCTAATGATGATAAAGAGATAAGTTAATTAAGCTAATGAATAATGGAAAACAAGATCTAAACTAGCCTAGGTGTGATGAGTATCTACCCTTAATCATCTGCATACATCTTGGACTTCGTGAAACTACTTCTGGGGTTGCCAAGCATATGTCACTAGGTGTGCCAAACAATACATCGTTGGATTACCAAGTACTTACACTTAAATGCTCGTGATTAAGGCGTACACATTCTACTTAATGATAGGAATAGTAAATAGCAATAAATGAAAATGTTAACTAAAAGAAACAGTAAATAATTAACAATTAAAAGAAATAATAATCTAAGTGGATGCTACAATGATTGAAGTAATCTTAATCTTTATTGCCCATCATGCAACTTGTTCAAGTACGTCACACTTGAACAAAGGTGCCATACGATTACAAACATCACATTGCAGGCATGCATTGGGAATAACAGGACTCTAAGAAAGACTAACAAATATTGAGAACTAAAACTAAAACTCTACATCCTCCCCCAACCATGCACCCAAGTGATGTATTTATAGGCTAACCTAGAGGAGACGACATTGGATATCCAACATTGCTTCCTGGCTCCAACATCGGGTACCCGTTGTCAGAGCTTCGACATTGGGTATCTGACGTTGGGGCTTGACAAATCATGACTCATTAGTACTCATACTTAAGATTTGTTAATCCACAAATCTTGCATGTACATTCTTCTCTAGAAAGATTAATCCATTCCCCACTTTCTATATTGAGTTAATGTGAACTCAAATAAAGCTTACTGATTAAGCTTTGTGATTTGATTGGAATTTTAGCTATAAGATAGGAAATTTCTAAATCAAGCTTATTGCCTCTAATGTAGTCCAAGTAAAACTTTTTCTTTTCTTCCATATTTGATGATATTTTTCTTAGTACTTGCTATTTAACTAACTTATGTATATATTTAGGATTATGTTGCACTACTTCCAATGAGAGATTCCATGTTTTCAGCCATTTTATTCCCTAAAAAGATCATCCTTGTTCTTTTGTATCTTCAAGAACCTTAAAAATTTAGCTTTCTTAGCTTCTAGTAGTCTATAAATATAGCTAATAAATTGACAAAGAGCTTTAGCTTCTGATGGGAGAAAATTATATTCCAAAATTAACATATGTCAAGGTGTTTATACATTTACCTTCAATTTATCTAATAGAAACATTTTTTACATCCTTTTAATGACTTGCCAATTTTCCCTATACATTACATCCATTGAACATTGTAGACTAAATAACAACATGAAATATTTGTTTTCTAATCTTTCAAGCCTATAATCCTAATGATTTGCATTTTTTTTAATATCATATAGAGTCTTAATATCTCATGCTATCCTTTCCTTGGCATAGTTATTCTATTTGTAATTACTTGCCTAATGGAGACCCAAATATCTAAAAGAGTTCACTATTTCTTTATTTGTAGCTCCAAAATAAAAATAAGAATTTGTATTTCATACACCCCATATCATCATGTTTGGTTTTTTCATGTTAACTTTAAGGCTAGAAAAAAAAAATTTTAGAATTTGCAACATATTTTACATATCATTATCAAAAGTATAAATTAAAGTTGCATCATCTACATAAATAAGCAAGGTCATTGCATAGGATCCAATCTTGATAGCATGCTTATGATTTCTTATATAGATCCAATCCTGTAACTCATTAATAAGAAAGTCAAAAGGAGTTGGGGATAAAGTACATCCTTGCTTTACTCCAATATTGCTGTAAAACTAAAAATTTTCTCATAAATTCTTGTCTTTAAGTTAAATGATGAATTCATTATATAACTTTTGTATTACTTCCATCAACACTAAAGAAATGCCTAAACTATTTAGGTGTAACCAAAAAGTTTTTATGGATCACTGAATCATATGCTTTTGCAAAGTTAAAATAAAATTACTAAATTTCTTAGCTAAAAGCATAAGTTTGAAATGGAGGATGGGGTTTCATGCACTTTCCCTTTTATTACTCAATTAGTTCCCTTATTTTCTTAATTTTTTCTATTTTTTATTTGTTAAGATCTATAGTAGGATTGACTATTTAAAAAAAAAAAAAAAAAATTTAAGCTCTTTTCCATATTGATGAACCCACAAATCTTTAAATGACAAAAGAGGAACAACTACTAGAACTAACAAATCATCTACAAGAAACTACTATACCCAAAAACTACCTAACAAATCATCTACAAGAAACTACTATACCCAAAAACTACCTAACAAATCATCTACAAGAAACTACTATACCCAAAAACTACCTAAAAAAATGAGTAAGATAACATCTACCCAAACAATATAAAAAACGTACAACCAACTGCAAAGACAAGGTAGATGAGCAAGCAAAAAAGATATAAAAAATGAAGAGAAATAGTCTTTCAAAAAAAGGAAAAGAAAAGATGGTTCACAAGGGTAGCAACAACATTAAACTAGATTATATATAATTTATATATAAGGTGGCTGAGAGCATATGGCCTTGAAGGATCAATCCAAGTTAGTCTTATCTTTGAAGCAAATGTTGCCTTAAGAATGATGCCATCTCCAAAGTGCACTAAAAAAACACCATCTTCTTCTAATCCTCCATTTTAAACTTGTGCAGCTTAATAAGGTGGAATATGCATGTAGAAATTAGGCCATGCGAGTTACCATTGACAATCATCGAAAGTGTAAAAAATAATCTTTATGAATAAAAATAAACCTATAATGGGGAAACTATTAAGATGTGAAGTAAATGATTCTAACCTATCATATCATGCTATGATAATCCAATTGGTTATCTCTCATTGCCATGCATTGAAAGATACTAGCTTCAAAACTGAGTATTAGCACTAGCACCCTATATTAGCTTGGGGATATTGTTTTAGGTATATTACTGATTATCATTTTACCTTTAAAATAAAAAGGCTCATGATTTGAAAACTCTAAGTTATTTTGAAGTAAAGGCTAACTACCATTTGTTAGACTTTGTCCCTCCAAAAAAAAAAAAAGAATCATTGTCATAGGTTCAATTCTAGTATATAACTCAACATTACCTACTAGAATTGAGCCCATGAATTAGAGCTTTCAATTCAAGAATGTTACAACTAGGCTAACACATCATTGTTAGTTATTGTTAAATAATATGTTTCTTTTTTATTGTTCTTCCCATAAAAAATTAACTTATTACTGTATTTTTCCTCTTTAATAACTTATCTTATAAAAGATAAAGTTATTGTTACTCTCTTAGAATAAGAATATGTTAGGAAAAAATGGTGTCGATATTGAACTTTGAACCTAATAATGTTATGCAAACTAGGATGTCAAACCCAAAATAATTTAACAATAGGTACATCCCAAGACATATGACCAAGATAATATAATGGGGATGTAGATGGGGAGGGAAGGGGATACAATGGTAGGTGTTGAAACTCAAACTAATTTGACTATAAGTATACTCCCAAGATATATAGTTAACATAATACATTAATTATATAGAAATATAACAATGCCTCAAGTATGAGTTAAACTAGAAACTTCTTCTTTAAAAAGGCAATGAATTAATAACTTAAGCCATTTATTGCTGGTGATATGATACATTAGAAGAATAATAGAGGAATATAATGATGCTTCAAGTATGAATTGAAATAATAATCTCTTGCCTAATATGACAACAAGCTAATCACTTGAACCACCTATGACTAGCAAATTAGAATTAAACAACAATATGTTTCCTAAGATATTTCATCAACATAGACTTTCAAGATACTTTTGTTATCTTTTCATATTAGCTTACTCATCTGAATCAAACCTAGAACTTGCAAACAACAACCTACATGCTCTAATTAGTTAAGTAATGTATCATTAATAAATAATTAAGATGTTTTAAAATTACAATACGAGATTTTATAAAATACCAACAATAAACTATTGCCATCCTTCCAACCTATTCTTCATAAAAGACACTAAGAATTAGCAAATACCAAGAAATAAAAAGAAGAAATAACAATGGGGTGTTAGCCTAGTGGTAAGACTCTTGATTTAAAAGTTTCAAGTTATGGGTTTAATTCTAGTGGGCAATGTTGAGCTATAAATTTCTAATTTGACTATATATCTTAGGGTGTATCTATATTACAATTATTTTAGGATTCCAACATCTCCTTCCCTTCCCCTCCCCCTCCTCCCCTATCCTTGCCTCCCCCATCCAATAATAAGAAGGAAAATATAAAATAATATTTCCAAATATGTAATAATAGTAAGGTCTAAGATCCAAATCTTAAGAAGCATATTATCAAGACATAATAAAACATGTATAGTTACAAAAATTTCTAGGAGTTAAACCTTACCAATACATAAGGGGTTATTCCAAGATACATTATACATAAGCTTATAAGAAAATATACCATAATGAACTAATCATAAAATACCAACAATGAGGTGTTAGCCTAATGATACAGGTTTTGACCTAGCAACCCCATGTCACATGTTCGATTCTACTAGATAGTACTGAGTTATAACCTTCTATAAATCTTGGGGTGTACCTATGTTTCACTTATTTTGGGTTACAACACCCTTCCACCAATCATAAAATATCAATGCTTGTAAACAATGAGTCAAGTGTTCAAACCTCAACAAGCACAACCATAAGTTTAAGCATAAAAGAGATATTAGATAATACTAGCATAACCCACTAGCAAGATACAATATATTATTAACATAATATATTTAAATTTATCCCTATTCTTAAGAATCAAGCATAAGAAATAACTAACAAATCTAAGATCCTAGTTTTAAAACACCAAGGTGTTATAACTACAATGGACCCCATCACTAGAGAGATTGCTATTAACATTACTAGAGTTCTCTGGGGATGTTGGAATCTAAAATAAGTAAGACATAGGTATACCACAAGATTTATAGAAGTTTATAACTCGGTGCTACCTACTAGAATCAAACCTATGAATTGGGGTTACAAGGCTAAGACCTATACCACTAAGCTAATATCTCATTGTATTACTAAAGATCTCTAGTTATGCAATTTCTTTCTAGATCACAACAAAATTAGGAGAAGGAGTAACTACTATCATGCTCCATGAATGATAGGAGTTTGCTATTGAAGTACTCACTAATCAAACTTGTTTCAAAAGTTAATGCTTAATAGGATATCTAAGTGTTTGTAGGAATAGGAATATGAGGAAAATAAATCATGACTATCATGTAGCATGAGGAGGTACTAAAAATATTTCTTCAAATAAGGTAAACAATGAAGACACTCTTCAATATTTCAAATAACGTTATGATCCCATAGTTCAATCTCCTCTCCATCAAGGATAAGCTAGCATTATTTGAAGCATATAGTTACAATAGGAATAGTTGGATGTACAACAAATATAAGAAGAGATAGCCCAACTTCACACATAGCTAAATGATCCTGTTTGGTTTGTGGCTTCTAAAATGCTTGACTAGTTTCATACAAATGAACTTACATGTATTGTGGCCAAGTAAAATGAAGTTGAAATGGAGAAGAAGAAAGCAATGTGGGATGTGTCTTTGGCTTGTGCAAGGTCATATGCTTTGAAAAAGATCATCGCTACATTGAAAGAAGAAAAAAAATATCTTGTAGAAGAAAACTAGATCTTAGAGAAAGTGAGGAAGGAAAAAAAACAATGCCTCTAGGATTATCTACTTAGCACAATGCCTTCAAGGTGCTAGGAAGTATTGGTGCTTAATACTGAATTAAGAATCTTTGGCTACTAATAATGTGACCACCAACTAGACTACAACCCATGGTAAATAAAAAATAATTTTATGATGTGTTGGAGCCTAAAATAATTTTAATATAGGTACAAGGTAAATTTGGTGTCATTCCCTAACTAAAGTCCCTAGTTATAGACTTTCTTCTCCTATTCTTAATGAACACATTGGACACCACTCTTCTCTATACCTACACCTTAAGTTATATAGTTCAATTTGATCTTTATAACTTAACATTGCCCACCAAAATCGAATTGATGACTTGATATTTTAAATCAAGAGTCTTTACCACTAGGAAAACACCCCATTGTCAAAGAAAAGGAAAGAAAAAAGAGAAAAAAAATTATGGGGTGCTGGACCCTATATATATATAGTGTTTCTTCTCTCTATAGTACTCCTTTGGAATTGTATATTATATATACTATAGAGAGAAGAAACACTAAATCAATAAAAAGAAAAGGCCTAACTATTTTGGGGATGTCTCTTTAGATTTTTGTCCTTATAACCAACCCTAAAAAACCTTCCCTCTAGGGTAGGAAATTGGATATTCCATGAAAAGATTAACATTGGATGGAGGTGGAGAAATCAATTTCCTTGTCAATAGAATCAATATTATCAAAAGATATTATCTCCATATCTTGACCAATAGCTACAAATCAATTATTAATAAATAAAATATCTTGAACATGTTGTTCATTTTGAATATTTGGCATGTAATCACTAATAGATAGACTTCATTCATGTTTTTTATTATGAAGAATCAATTGAAAATCATCTAAATTAACATTAGGATTCTATGAACCCTAAGGAACATATATCTGTTTCCCCTTATGATGAGTGGCGAGGTACCCCTACACTCAACCATACGAATATGAGTGTTACACGCGCGATCTGGTCAAACTTCGCAGACGGACTAGTTGTGGCATCTAGACAGTTAGCCTTAGGTCGTAGTTCGTTGTCTTCCCATCTAGACTAGTGTTAACTTTGTCACGTATGGTTTAGTCCAGAGTGAGGTGTATGATGTGTTTCTATGCTAATGCTACTCCTGAAGGCAAGGAAAGATAATATTAACCAAGCTACGAGAGAAGGGTGAGAGAGAATCTAAACTAGCCTAAGTGCGATGAGCATCCATTCCTCAATCATCCATATACATCTTGGACTTTGTGCACAACTACCATTGGGATTACCAAGCGTAGATCCTAGGTACACTACTGGGTTACCAAGTAGTCACACTTAAATGCTCGTAATCAAGTCGTACTCATTCTGCGTTTAACAGGAGTTTAGGGTGAGAAGATATTAACTAAGAAAGCAGTAAATAATAATTAATTAAATTATTAAGCTAAGTGAATGCTACAATGATGAAGTAATCTCGATATTTATTTCCAGTCATGTACGTGTCCAAGTACGTCACACTCGAATAAGGATGCTGTACAATTACAATCACCACACTATGGGCATACACTGGGAGAAAAGGGTTGAGAAGAATATAAACTTAAAAAATTACAATAAAATCTAAATACTAATGCCTAGAACAAGGAAAGCTGCCTCTTATTTATAGAAATTGAGGCAGATCGTGATATCATGTACGTGATATCGTGGCTGCGATATTGGGGGTCTGATAACTGAGCTTGAAAGACCATATCTTGTATCAAGGCTCTAATAGCTGGGCCTGACAGACCATGACTCATCATACCCCCACGATTGAATGAAAAATCGTCCTCGAGTTAAAGTGAGAACAAGCTTCATTAATTACACAGTGGATAGGTATGGGATTATTGACTGACTAGAATGGATTCATGTCGCAGTGTGGAGTTAGAAAAAAATTGAGACACAACACAAAATAAAATCCTATGATTACAAAATTGGATGGAACTCATGTAGTTCCTGGTGGCAGTGGCTCCTCCATGGGTGTCTTTCCCTTTTCTTGCACTCTAGGTCTTGGGATTTGATGGCGTTGAAGTATGGCCTAGAGTTTCTCCTCTTGTAAGGCCTTGAGTGCCTTGGTGTGCATGTAAGTTTGTGTTTGTGCCATCCACCCTTTTATTCTCTTTCAATAGTTTATTAAGTTGCTCAGTTCTGAAAGTGTCTAGCTAGTTTTGAGCAACCATTGGCCCTATATTGGGAAGGTTTAATACTTCCAAAATGGCTTGAACAGAGAAATCAACAGTCACACCACAATTGTTAACCATGGTGCCTTCTTCTTTATTGTGCCAAAATTAGTACGTTTCCCCTAAGTACCAAGCACCGCTTTCGGAGAGGGTAGGCCATAATGGAGATCCTTTGAGGTGATCCCTAACGGCCTCCAGAGCAAATTCTGCGAAAGGTCCAAAGTTTAATTCCATGATCACTACAATGAATATGGACCTTTCATGGATGGTTTGAACATAATCCTGGGGAAACATGAGATATTGTCCCTGTTCAGATGCTGCAGCAATTCCTCCTTCTACCTACCTTGATTGTACAGTAGCAGGGTCTTCTTGGTGGATACTAAATGATTGTTCCTCCTGCTTTACATGTTGTTTGGTAGGGACTTGTCCTTCACCTCTCCTAGGTCTTTTGATTGCACCTTGAGCAAGACCTTCCTGTTGTCCGCATTTCGGGGCCATCTACAATCACACAGGGCCAATCGTTAGTAAGGTTGTTACCAAAGTTAGGTTATACCTTACTGCTTACCTTAATAGATTTACTTTATTTTTGTGTGATGTTAATTATTGGAAGAACATGTCCCCAAAAGATTATAATGTTGAGTCCTCTTTACTTAGGTGGTTTCTAAATTTAATTTTCTGGTATAGCTAAGGGGATGAAATTGTTTTTGACACATTCTATTCTTAATTTTACAACTAATTACCCTTAAAGATGTCCTTTGGGTGATGATGAATTTCAAAAAATTTATGCGCTATTCGGCATGTGTCCCTCCTCCACGACTAAGCTGAACACTCCAGGTTCAAGTAGGTTTAGACGGAATGAAAATCGGAGTACCAGCGAGCAAGATATAGGTATAAAAGCAAGGGTTGCACAATCGCAAGTCATAGAGAAAAATTTGAAAAACTCCCCTGCGTGAATAGTGGAAATGATAGTAAGTGTTGCGGGGGGGTCACGTATATATATTTTCATCAAAGTTAGGGTACTTAGAGAATGTATCAAATTTTTAATATTTTTTTGAAATTAAATGATGTAAACTAAGAACATCTAGACAATTGTTAAAGGGTTCCAGGGTAATTCAACTAGTTCTGAAGGCATGAAAATTATGATGATGTGGAATTTATCAATAAGGACCTCGGATGGTAGAGAAAAAGGCTATGCGATGGTTCATAGGAATGTTGAATCGGAGGGATAGTAACAAGGGAAAGAAAATTTTTGGCAATATGCTAAGGGTAATAAATGGTGTGTGGAAGATGGGTCATGAGTGCAAATTACAAAAATTATGCAAGTGGGTCCTCCCCAAAGCAGGTTCCAACCTTTAATGCCCTTGTGTAACCACACTTAAAAGTGTCCATGGGTACTCGAAGGGTTAAATGTAATTCGCACTGGTTCCACAAAACACACACATGTAAATATCACTGGGATGAGGTAAGAATTCTATGCTATACGAGACACGAGCAACAATTACATGGACAACAAGATGAGACGGGGTATAGAAGGGATTGTAGAGATTGGGACATGAGGTAACTGACATAGGGCACAATGAATCCTTCATGTAAAGCATGATTAATGTGTCATTAACCCATCGTTCCAAGATTAGGATCAAGTCCATTCCTCTAATCAGTGACACCACATTGTTTCATCCCATGATGAGCAACTATGAGAGTACTAGAACAACAAGGCATACGATCACTTGGCATTTTGTTCAAGGGAGGAGTGATTTTTGTTTTGTGGAACTTCTTTTGTTTGTTTTTTTTTGTTTTTTTCTCTTTTTTTTTCAGTTGCTAAATCCAGAGAAGCTGCCAACCTTCAGGCATGGGTGCATGTCTTTCCAGTGGGACCCCCTAGAACAACATTGGATTTTTGAGTGCCTTTTGATTACTCTTACTTCCATTTTGTGTTAGCTCTACAAGGATCTTTGTACAACCATATTGCATGATAACTCTCACAAATGTTACCAAAGAGAATCCACAAGTCCCCTTGATGTCACACCCTAATCATTCCCTCTTGGTCCATTCTTCTTCATTCTGGGTACAATGAACATGAAATTAATTTTAAGTTTTAAGAATGTCAATAATATCACTATACCCTCGATCAGAACCTCTTATTTGTAGAATAGATGAGTGGGTGTAATGGGCTCACTATCCATATAATTGATCGTTCGAGACTCGATAACATAGAACACACGTCGACCAACGATCCACATGAATGTTTTATTCGTAGATGAGATAGCTTACAAAAGTGTAAAAAGATAAAAAGAAAAAATGATTAAACAAGAAATTTAAAGCTAAAGAACTAGAAAAAAAAAGTTGTAAAATTAAAGAAAATAAAAAGTGGTTATTAACCCTACTTTTTACTAGAATGGGGGGTATCCCCCATAACTAAACAATTGAGGATGGCAAGGACTAATAAATGGGAGATGAGGATCCTTGCATGCTAGAAATATTAGAACTTGGTCATACTTACCCCATTGGGGCTCACACACTTGATTATAGTGAGCATAGTGGGAAATTTATAAGATGTGGTTCTTGGGTAAAGAGTTGACCCACTATGATGTTTGTGACTGTAAGATGGTATGCAAGGATCGGGATGTTGCCCTCCATGCCTGTGTTCATTGGGCCGTATGGTGGTTGGAGTGTTAATTGATCACCCTGATGAAGTAACATGAGGCATTGGGTTCGAAGATAAGGGTGCACCATAGGGTTGGACTTGTGTGGGGTTGGGGGATGCAATGGCCTTGGAATTGTGTTGTTCCTTCCTAGGGTCATTTCTAAAGAAGGGATGCCTTCGATGTTACTGAGGTCTCTCACTGATGTTGGCAATAGTAGCACAAGTAACATTCGACGGTTGTTGCCATGATGCAGACACCTTAGGAACATTTGGTGGTGATGTAGAAGGAGGGAAAAAATGAGAATGTTGAAAATTAGGAGAAGTGTAAGGTGCACAAGGCAGTGGTTGTGTTGAGGGCATGGGTTGATAGTATTGAGGAGAATGGTAATGTGGTGAGATAGAGTATGCTGACCCAGTTGAGGAAATAGGATGTTGAACTAAGTAAGCATTTATATTCGAATGATGTGAAGGGTGTCTCCAGTGTAGGGGTGGCTTCCCCCATGACTGGGATTGTTGCCACTATGATCGAACACAGTATCTCTGTATGAACTTTGGATGTAACGTGTTTCCCCAATGCTCATATAAATGTAACAAGATTGGGCATTGGCCCTTGGGATGATCATATAGGAAAATGTTGCATTCATACGTGTGATTGGTAGTTGAGTTCTTATTTTCCTTATCCCTTCTTTCTGATTGTCTACTAATACTTTGTCCTGCTTCTCAAGTTGTCAAAACTCTATCTCCAATGAGATTGATATATTCTCCACACTTTTTATGTGTCCATTCCAACATTTTATTAATCTTTGCCTCAACTTCCTCTAATGACTGTGGTGTTGGCAAAGATGATTTTTCCTTCTTGAGATCGGTTGATTTCTCCTTTTTATGGTCATGGACCTTTGTTAAGTTGAGATTTTGGTCCCGTTGATGTTTTTCAACACTCTCCCATCTAGCCATTTCTCCTTCCTCTTTTGCTACCCACTTAATAAGCTCTTGGAATTGATGGGTTCATAGTTCGTATAGTTGACCTTGGGCATATATCCATAGGGTTTCTCTTGTTGCATCATGAAGCCCATCAATGATATGGTACATTAGCCTTTCCTTGGAGAACTCATGGCCTGGACAGTTGTTTAACAGTGCATAATATCTTTCTAAGGCCATGTCCAAGGGTTCATGTTGTGCTTGTTTCCACTCTTGGATTTGTTTACTCAAGGCTAACACTCTTGTGTAGGTTTGATATCTTTCATTAAAGAGTTATACCATTGTTGGCGAACGTCGTATTGAATTTGATTTTAATGATCTATACCATACTTTTGCTTGGCCAACGAGTATCATACGAAAGAGCTTGAGTTTTTACCAACCATTATCAATGTTGTTCCATGCACAGGCATCATAGAAGGCTTGTAAATGTTGATGCGAATCTAAGTCATAGCCTCCTAAAAAATTGGAAAAGTTGTTTAAATCGAGCCTGGGTAGACGGCTCTCTTTACGATGCCTACGGGAGATTCGAACAGCCCCTTCTATTTGCGTTAAGCTTGTAGTGGCCAGTGGGGGTTCATCTTCATCAAGTAAGTTATGCTTTTATGCATTGGGACGATGTTGCCTTCATTTATGTTTATAAGAAACCCCCACTTCAGGTTGCGTACTCCAATCTTCATTGTCATATAGTTCATTGGTTCTCCAATGAACTTCCTCACTAGGTGTGGCATTATCATAATCTTGTAGGAGAGGCATGGTTGTGAGATTGTGTGTGAATTCGTATGTGAATTTTTGTAATTATTTCTTTCTAAAAGATATATCGTTAATTCCTATACAGCGACCTTGTATGATATAACTAATCTAGATAACTAGCACCGTCCCCGACAACGGTGCTAATGATGAGTGGCGAGGTACCCCTACACTGAACCATACGAATACAAGCGTTACACGTGTGATCTGGTCGAACTCTGCAGACGAACTAGTTGTGGCATCTAGATAGTCAGCCTTAGGTCGCAGTTCACTGTCTTCCCATCTGGACTAGTATTAACCTTGTCACGTATGGTTTAGTCTAGAGTGAGGTGTATGATGTGTTTCTACGTTAATGCTAGTCTTGAAGGCAAGGAAGATAATATTAACTAAGTGCGATGAGCATCCATTCCTCAATCATTTGTACACATCTTGCACTTCGTGCATGACTACCACTGGGATTACCAAGCATAGATCCTAGGTACACTACTGGGTTACCAAGTAGTCACACTTAAATGCTCGTAATCAAGTCATACTCATTCCGTGTTTAACAAGAGTTTAGGGTGAGAAGATATTAACTAAGAAAGCAGTAAATAACAATTAATTAAATGATTAAGCTAAGTGAATGCTACAATGATGAAGTAATCTCAATCTTTATTGCCAGCCATGTGTGTGTCTAAGTACGTCACACTCGAATAAGGATGCCGTACAATTACAATCACCACACTGCAGGCATACACTGGGAGAAAAGGGTTGAGAAGAATCTAAACTTAAAAACTTGCAATAAAATATAAAGACTAATGCCTAGAACAAGGAAAGCTACCTCTTATTTATAGAAATTGAGACAGACTGCAATATTATGTACATGATATCGCGGGTCGCGGCTGATGCGATATCGCGGCTACGATATCGGGGGTCCGATAACTAGGCCTGATAGACCATATCTTGTATCAGGGCTCCAATAATAGGGCTTCGATAACTAGGCTTGATAGACCATGACTCATCACCTTAGTCATTGAAGAATTTTTTGAAATTGATTTCATCAAAACCTTTCTTAAAGATACATTTTGTTGGATAACAGTAAAAGAAAGGGATGAGTTAAACTGTTGAAAAGTTAGTATAAAAAACCATCCTAGGATTTTTAGCATTTATAGAAAAAACCTTAGTAGGATCTATAACATTTGTAGAAAAAACCTTAGTGGCATTTACAATAGCTTGTTGCTGATGTGCTTGCATTGCCTTTTTTGCAACATAAAAGAACATGAGTCAAACATGTGACCCTCTTAATGACAATAGTAATATGACTTTGGAAGATTGTAATAAACAACCTTTTGTGCATAATCAATTCCACTAGCATGTAGAAGAATTTCTTACTTAAGTGAATCAAGATTTACTTCATTCATATATCAAATTCTATAAAAACCACTATTTGTAGTGAGGGTTTTAGAATGCTTAATTGGCCCAATACAAGAGATAATATCCCTTTCAACTTTTTAAAAAATTAATAAAAGATTTGACAATTTAACAAAATAAGGAACCTTTTGAAATTCAATAGATGCTAGATTAAAAGAGGGAGTCCACTTTCAAATAATCAATAAAGCATGACAATGATTGGAAATTTTGATATCACGCATCTTAGAAACCATCATTGAATCAACAAATTCTACCAACAAAAATGTATTTGACAAATAACAAGCATGAACAACATCCAAACCTTGATTTTTTCAAACCAGATTTAAATGATTTAAAAAACTTGAGAAATAAGGTAAATAACCTAGAATTTTCACAAAAACATACTTTCCCTAAGAAATAGATTCATATAAATCATCAAGAAAATCATAGAAAGGCAAAGAATCGATGGTTCCACTTGAAGGATCATCTACTGAATCTAGTAGCAATGTAGGTAATATTAATGCTAGACCCCTTGCTGCCTAAGATCAATGTTAAAACCCTCATTACTAAAAAAAAGAATTTTATGATTGATGAGGTGAAATATGGATTTAAAAATTAGGTCATGCAATTTCCCATCAACAATAATGAAAGGAGTAAAAAATAATCTTTATGAATAAAAATAGATCTATAATGGAGGAACTATTAAGATATGAAGTAATGAAATGCAAGGAAGCGATGGTTCTGCTTGAAGAATTACCTATTGAATTTGGCAACATTGCATGTAATATCAATGCTAGACCCCTTGCTACTTGAGACCAATGTTGAAACCCTCATCACTTGAAAAAGGAATTTTATTATTAATGAGGTGGCATGTGCACTTACAAATTAGGTCATACGAGTTGTTGTCAATAATAATGAAAAGAGTAAAAAAATAATCTTTATGAATATAAATAGACCTATAATGGAAACACTATTATGATATGAAGTAAATGAATTTAACTTGTCATATTATGCTATGTGGTGTTAGCCTAGTAGTACAGGTCTTGGCTTGGTAACCTAGGTTACAAGTTCAATTCTACTAGATAGCACTAAGTTATAAACTTCTATAAATCTTAGGGTGTAACTATGTTTCAATTATTTTGGGTTCCAACACCTTCCTCTCATACCATGCTATGATAATCTAGTTGGATAGCTTTCACTGCCATGCATTGAAAGATACTAGCCTCAAAACTGACACCTTACAATAGCTTGGGGATGTTATTTCAAGTATTTACTAAATAGTATTTTATCCTTAAAAAACAAAGAATCTTGATTGAGAAACTCTAAGTTATTTTGGACTAGAGGCCAACTACTAGTTTTCTAAAGTTTGTCATGGAAAATAAATAATCATGATCATAGATTCAATTCTAGCATATAACTTAGCATTGCCCATCAAAATTGAACCCATAACTTAAAGCTTTCAAATTAAGCACCTAACCACTAGGTTAACAAATCATTACGAGTTATTACTAAACGATATGTATTGCTTTTTGATAGCTATTCCTATAAAAGATTAACTTATTATTATATGTTTCTCTTTAATAACTTGTCTTATAAAAGATAAAAGTTTGGTCATTTATACAATGAGAGGGGTGAACTTCCAAATCAACAATTATAGCAACAGTATCATCATGAAGGGTAGAAGATCCTCTAGCATAACAAATAAACATCTAGAATAATAAAAAATTAATAAGCATTCCTATAGGGCATCAAAACAAAAAAACAAAAAATAGTCATGCGCAACATCATAAAGTTTATTTAAAACATAGGGTATGCATATTTAGAAAAGTAGAAGAACACATAGTTTATGGGCACCACATTGGTTCATCTTGCAAGGAGTCATGGGTGTAAAACATTGTCATATGCATTTATGGATGTTTTTCCACTAGTGAAAGTTGGCAAATGCTTTTGAGATGCATTTATAGGGAGAGTTTAGATACTTCGCATGAAAAGTGTGAGTCCATAATGAAATCTCATGCAAGTAGCTTTGAATGATGGGTCATTTTGTAATCATTGCCCAACACTAATGCTATAGGATCCTAGTCCACATGTGCACAAACTGACCAACAACCTTTGTAAACAAACATTCCTTAAAAAGGTGTGTCAAAGTTTCAATCTCCTTATAAAAGATAAACTTATTATTAATTTCTTAGATTATGGTAGGAACAAATGGTGTTAATATTGAACTTTGAACCTAATACCTTCACATATAATGTTATGCAAGCTTTTCTTCATAAAAAATGTTATGCAAGCAAGGGTGTCGAATTCAAAATAATTTAAATATAGGTACATCCTAAGACATATGACCAACATGATACATTGGGAATGTAGAGGGGAAGGGGATGCAATGGTAGGTGTTGAAACTTGAACTAATTTAACTATAGGTACACCTCAAGACATATAGTTAACATCATACATCAAAATAATTACACAAATATAACAATGCCTCAAGTATAGAAACTTTTGCTTTAACAAGACAATGAAATAACAACTTGAGCCATTTATTACTGATGACATGAGCTATTAGAAGAATAATAAAGGAATATAATGATGCCTTAAGTATGACTTGAACTACAACCTCTTCTTGCCTAATATGACAAGGAGCTAATCACTTGAGCTACCTATGAGTAGCAAATCAAAATTAAATGACAATGGACATTTAGTCAACATGAACTTTCAAGATACTTTTGTTATCTTGTTATGTTAGCTTACTCATCTTAATCTAGGATTTGCAAATCACAACCTACATGCTTTAACCAATTAAGCAATGTCTCATTAATAACTGACTAAGATGTTTTATAATTACAATATAAGATTTTTTCCTTAAAAATAATGTCCAACTTTTCCTTTTAAAAATATGTACTCAAGTCATTTTATGTGTTATTTGTAGGAGCTTGTGAAGAAGTTGAGGTGATTGATGAAGTTATTTGAAGTTTTGTAATAAAGAAAACAAGCATTGAAGTAAATTATTTGCCTTAGTATAAGGTATAATTTGTAATCACTAATATATTTGGTTTAATGAAAGTTACAAGTGAAGATTTGCGTAAAAACATTTAATATAATATAAAAAATTGTGAATATAATACACATTCCAATAATTTTTTAAAGTGTAAAATTAAATATTCTATTTCTTTATAGAAATATTTTTAAAAAAGCAACCGTTATTGTGAGAGATGTCCCAAGTGGTGGTTCTCTTGGGCTCTCCCATGGTTCGGGGGTCATGGAACACTCTGAGGCACACTCGGGCAGCTCTCAAGTGTTACAAAACCCACCTCGGCTTGGTGGTACCAAGCTAGCAATAGGACACTCTCCTGTTCACTCTCTTCTAAGTCCTCTTCATTCTCCTCTTCTCCATAGAGAACTACATGGCCCTGATTCTACGGCGTTCGTAGATATGTAGGCAACCAAGTTTTGGTGCGGTGCCGGGCCACACCTTGTACCAGATCGTGAGGGGTTTGGGGGTGAGGCATCTTCCCTTGTAGGTGCATCGTCTTCCCTCTCACCGGTGTTGTCTACAAGGTTGTGTGTGTGTGCTTGTTTGTATGGTTCTCATTTTGGAGTTGATTTCCCTCCATGAGGTGTGTGGTCGTGTGCGTTCCGAAGCTATGCTTTTTCCCTAGGTCTTCCGGTGTTGTCTACAACGTTGTGTGTGTGTGCTTGTTTGTATGGTTCTCATTTTGGAGTTGATTTCCCTCCATGAGGTGCATGGTCGTGTGCGTTCAGAAGCTATGCTTTTTTCCCAGGTCTTCCGCCCCAGATCGATTCGATCTTCGTGAATTCCTCGGGTGGGTGCCGAGCAACGTCGGGTAACGTTTGTTACAGTTATGCTTCTACAGGGAAAAATTCTAAAATAAAATAAACTATTCATAGTAGAAAACCCGTTGGAATTGATTTAAAAGCGAAAACAGTAAACATTTATTTATATGTTAGGCATGGTTTCTATGGTAAACATTTTCACATTTTCGATAAAAACAACGATGGGTTACGTTAATTCTTTTCTCCGATCACTGTTCCTTTCTTGCGTCTGTATTGCGGTAATCCGTGCAATGACTTTTATGCCGAGTTGGTGTAGCAAGATTTTGCGTGATCTCTTGTACGTTCTGCTTTTCATTCCGAGAACTCGAACGAAAAGACACTGTTCGCTCATGCAGACCAACACATACAAGGTTCTTCGAATCTTGTTTCACTGCCTGGTTTTGGCCTCTGCTCTTCAATGTTACAGCAGCGGTGTAAAATACAGATTCAGATCTTTTCTTACCATATCCATGGAGTACGGCCAGATCGTTGCACTGCTTTGATCATTCGGATTCAAAGATCATGGAGCTAAAGCTCGAGTCCAAAGTGGCATTATGGAACTTTCTTCCGTAAGCTTTATTTTACCATTTTTAAAATTATGTTAAAACTTACATGGATTTTCTTTCTTCTATGATTTTGTGATTTCTTTCTTATATTTCAGCTTTAATTGTATGTCGTATTTCATGTAACCTTGAAAATTTCTTTGATTATAGGGATCACCGAATCTGCCGCTGTTAAAATAATCTTTAGAAGACAGCTGTCTGATAAAACTTGATGAAAGCTTCCTTGATGCATTATCTATGCTTGGAAATCTGAAAAGAACGGCAAGAGACTTGGTTAAAGGAAAAGAGACATTCAAAGTTGTGCATGAAGCAACTAGTGGGAAAGATTATTTTGCCGCTCTCTCTCTTGTGAGAAGATAGGTAATTTTTCTTGCGTATTTATATGGATCATTTTTTCGTCTGCCTCAGGTTCTTTCTAGACTTGCATTTAGCTTTTTCTTTTAAACCAGGGTAATTGGAACCTATCTCTTGGAGTTCGACGTGAAGTCTCCAGCTAAAGATGCTCAATATCTTGATAAGTGCAAAGAAATGCATTACAATGTATGTTTATCTCTATCTTTTGTTAATTTTTTGAACCAAACATTTATATTTAGTTTTGCAATTATATCTGGCTTTGTAATAATCCATCTTTTGTCTCATATTGAGAAACTTTTAGAGAAGGATATAATTGGAAGAAATCAGAAAACTTAACTTGCTCATATAAAGTGTAATATGCTCATATAAATCACCCTCTCTTTCCACCTCTGGGCGCAGTCATAGAGAGCATAACGATGAGGATAGAGGTAGGCAAAATGAGAGACCTTGACGAGAGAGTCGAGAGAGAGGACAAGGGCATGAATGAAGGAAAAGTAGGGAACAACGTAGACATCATAGACGTCATGAAAGAGATGATCATGACGAACCCCTACTTGCCACCTGAAGTATGCTAGATATAACGGAGGCTGTAAAAATACCAACAAGGCATTTAAAAGATAGTCGGATCAAACGATTAGATATGAACAATATCCCTTGGTTCGAAGGGAGATACAACGCGGATCCGCAAAATCATTTACAGACATTCCATGATGCCTGCGCCTTGCAAAACATAGAGAACAAGTGGCAGAAACTTAAGTTGTTTCCCAGGATACTCATTAAGGAAGCAGAGAGTTGGTACCGGTCCTTAGAACTAGAAACCATTAGGAGGTGGAGTACGATGTTAGAACTCTTCAACGATAAATATCAAACGTATTCCAGAGTGTCTAACTTGCGTAAGCAGATCCAAGGATGGAAGCAAGGTACTCATGAACCCTTGGATGTTGCCATAGGCCGCTACTATGCATTGTTACATCATTGCCCGGGCCATGGTTACGCACAATGGGACCAACTTCGCCACATCGTGGATGGGCTAAGATATGAGACTAGAAGAACCCTTGGGACTTATGCCCAAGGGAGATTATCAAAACTTAGATTCCATGAGATACATCGCTTGTTGGAACAAGTAGCAAAAGAAGAAGGTGAACTACAAAAAAGGGAAAGTGCAGAAGAATATAACCATGATCCCTCTCTTCGAAAGAAGGGAGTGAGATTTTGTGATGAAGAGGATGAGTCACCACTCGAAGAGTTGGTGAACCGAAAAACCTTGCCGCTTCAGAAGCTAACAACAGAAGTATCGGCTAAGGTAGATGAAGTATGGAGCTCCTTAGATAGTAAAATTGAAACTATCTTGAAAATCATAGAGGAGTCTAAGGAGGAACAAAGTAGTGACAAGAACAAGACAAAGCAGAGAGATTCTGGCCCTGCACGTGATAAGGGTAAGGGGAAAACAACTATCTCCGATGAAGTTGTGGACTCAGACATAGACAATGACGATGGATGTGAGATCTGCCACTATGACCATCCTAAGGGATGTTGTCCAATCATCTCACATCTACAAGAGTCAGAAGTGTATGCACTCAACCTGAGACTCAACAGATGGCAGACACCTCGAAGGTTACCTTATGCCCAAGGTAACCCAAGGCAGTTCCACCAACCATTGACGTACTATCCAAGTGGAACTCCACCACAACCCATCGGACAACATCAGTAGTGGCAATACCCACAGTCATGGGGGATGCCACTGCTGAAACAACAGTACCCTTACTGACAGCCAGACCCATATGGATACTACGTGCAACAACCGATTTCTCCAAGTGACTCCATGGGTCACACAACTCCTCAACGTCACTACCAAGTTCGGGAGTACTTTAGAAGGACTCCTCCTCCTCCGAGAGATGCTCCATATCCATACCATCCTCCTAATATCTCTGCATCTCGTCCACCGGTAGTTCCCATAACACCTCCTACTCCCATAACACCTCCTGCTCCAACAATGCAAGGGAAACTCCCCACTCAACCGCAGCAACGCAACGCTACGAGAGCCGTAAACATCCAACCCGCTGCTGGTTTTGACAACCGTAAAAAGAGAAGACATTTCTTCAGAACCAAAAGCCCAAACAAGCTCTCACAACAACCAGCGGTTGAGTCTGTGATCGCTCCTCCAACACGTAAAGCTTCAGAGCCCCCTTTCATCCAACATCAGAGCCGAACGTATACGGTTATGTTAACACATACCGTAACCGACTAGATCAAGGTAGGCCACCTTCCCAAGAAACTAGCTGACCCTGGAAATCCCTTAATCTACCTCCAAGTCACCTGGAACGAACCACATAATGCTCTTCTTGACTCAGGTTCCGGAGTCAACCTAATTTCACGAGAGATGTATCAAACCTGAAACCTGCCCCAACTTAAGAAGAGCAATATCCAACTAGAGCTGGCAGACCAGTCCATCACCATTCCCTTGGGATTGGTGGAGGACATTGTTACCACTGTGTGTGGTTGGTCATACCCAGCTGATTTCCTGGTGATTGAAGTTAACAACAACGAAGGGGACTTCCCAATTATAATGGGAAGGCCATGGCTAAGCACAATAAATATTTATGGAAAGATCAAGAAGAAGAAAGTTTCATGCATCACATACAGTGATTTATCGGGTGATGCCATGGAGGAATGCTCCACATCTCCTCCGTGCAACAAGTATGCCCTTGAAACTCTGAAACAAAGATGCCTGTATGTAGCAACCACACAACCAATAGTAGACACCCCGTTGTTGACAGCTATTCGGAAGAGCAACCAACAAACATGCATGGAACGAACTGGGGAAGTAACCCATGCCAACAACGAAAGCATAGATACCTTGGAATATGAGTGTCGTCAACTTCCACCCTTTAACCTAAGAACATCAATGGGGAGAAGTTGGGCACTTCTAAGAAATTCAAATAGGCGCTTGTTATTTCGGATCTCTCTCTTTCCATTCAGTCATGGGGGAGATGGCCACCTATGCTAATCATTTGGGGCTCTCAGTTCTTTTTAAGTTTTTGTTTTACACGTTTTTGTTTTACAAGTTTTTGTTTTACACATTTTTGTTTTACACGTTTTTGTTTTACACATTTTTGTTTTACACATTTTTGTTTTATACCGTTTTGTTTTACATGTTTTTGTTTTACAAGTTTTTTTTTACACATTTTTGTTTTACAAATTTCTTTAACTTTTCTTATTTTTATTTTTCAACATCGTTATACTTTTTCATTTTGTGTGTGTGTGTATGTTCTCCACCTTGTAAGTTTGTCATTTAATAAGTGTTCTTCACGATGGTATGAATTGTTTTTCATATTGATTGCTAATGTTTGGTTTTTACCTTTAAGTCATGATGTTGACACTAAGGTATGTTTCTTTTGATTTAGCAGGTAATGAGTCCACTTCATCCATTCATCCACTTGTTTCTATGATCTCTCTCTGCTTGGAAATGTACCGTCCCTTTCTAAATAAGAACATTAACGAATCAGTGATTAGGTACTTCTCAAACTAAGGAAGGATTCAAGGATTGAAAAGGGTGTGACTTCAAGGAAGCTTGACGCATTTGTGTTGGTAGTTCTCTTGGGTGCTTGGATGTTTTCTTCTTGAGTTTTCTGACTGTTTCGACGTTACCCAATCATCAGGAAGCTGAGCAAAAAAAATAACAAAGTTTTTGCATGGTGTGGTTCTCACGTATAAACACATAAAAAACAAAAAAAAAGGAAAAAAAAAGGAAAGTGAGAATTCAAAGCACACCCCTTAGACGAAATAATTATTTGGGCTACAAGCACTAGTTATGAAACTAACATAAAAGGTTCCCTCTAACTAAGGCCCTTCTCGCTTCCCGTTCTCTCCTCCTTGTTTCGTTGGAATGGTGGTGGCTCTTGGGTGAAGGCATTCTTGCTATTCAAGAGGATGGATTGGCCAAGTGCATTAATGCGAAGTCACTGGATGTGGTTGGTTTGAGGCCGAAGTTGGAATGAGATTTGATAAGTCACATTAATCATGAAATACACAAGGGGCTGTACACCACCTTGTTCTTGGGATTCCATTCCATTCTCTTCTCTCATCCTCCTCTCCATTGTTCACCTCATTGCTGGTAGTATCATTAGTGTATATTTTAGTTGATGCATTGTTTTCTTTTTGGTAAATTCTTGCGGTTAAGACTTTAACTCTTGTTCCAAATGACATTCCCATAGTCTACAGACTTTTTGAATGTGGGTTTGTCAGGGCATTAAGGGCATGAGCCTGCTTTGGGGAGGACCCACTGACATTCCTCTTTGGTGCACCAATTAATTTCTTTTCCCTAACATTTTTGCAATCCATTTCATTTTGTTCATTTTCATCTTGACATCATTTTCATCGATGTCATAGTTGTCTCTTTTTCTCCATCTTTCTTGATTCTTTTTCTTTCTCCATTCTATGGCTACCGGAGGTTCGCTATTAGTTATGGGGGTACAAGGCTGAATTTTTTTGATTTTCTCGTAACCCCTATACCTTTGGTAGTCATCAATATTATATCTCCAGACCCGTATCAGCCATACCACAACTCAGCCAATGGACCTTTCACCGAAGCAAGGTATCAACTGCATTGAAATTCATTTACCCTTGCTAATATAAAGATTGTGTTATGTGTGCAGATGGCAATCATGCAACAACGGATTGGATCTGGAAGGAACACATGGAATGGAGCAGTGCTGAAAGCAGCTATGCAAGGAACAAGATCGATGGCGTGCTTATGGATGGACAACGAAAGGCGTAATCTTGGCATTGGCAGCAGCAAAACTTCTTTCTCTCTCTCTCTCTCAGCTACCAAATAAGGCCTGATGTCAATGTAATAAGGTGTTCACTCTTGTTGTCATGAACACCAATTTTGTTGTCTTGTAATGATGATCCGTTCACATGTCATCCCATTAGTTCCATTTGAGTCAATAATTCCATACCTTTCATATATTATTGTAAGGAACTCGAGGATGAGTTTTTATTCAGTCATGGGGGTATGATGGGACGTGATATCGCATGGGCCGCGATATCGCATCCCTTGCGATATCATGTACGCGATATCGCGGTCCGCCACCAAGTCTATAAATAAGAGGCGGCTCTCCCTTTCTTTCTCGTCTAGATCTAGCCCTTAGGGAAACTCTGGCAGTTTTACCTCTCCAGAGATAGATTAATTTCCATGTGCCCGCAGTAGGAGCTCCAAAGTGAATGGATCTTTATTTGAGCAAACATTCTACCTGAACACAAGTTTGTGTATGGCAATAAAGATGAACTTCTTGGATAAACCTTGCAGTGCATGGAATAGGCTAATTAGGATTTTATTTATTGTTATTTATTGTTTATCATTTACATGCTTTATTACGAATTAAATCTCTCTCAACCCTTCTCTCTTAGTTAAGTGCCTCAGTACGACCGCTTCGAGCATGTGCATTACGCGTGGTGATCCCAGCAACGACTAGCATTTGGTAACCACGGTTGCATTGGTTTAGGGTGTGAACGGTAAGTGGGAATGGATGCTGACGCTAGGTTAATTCCGACTTAGTTAGTTAGTTAAAGTTAGTAATTAGTTTCTTCAACCCTTCACCTCACTAGCATAGGAGATAAAACAGAAAAAGCTATAAAAATCATATACCTCAGACTTACTTAACCATACACCGTGACAAATACAAGTAAGTCTGGGAAGACAACGAATAATTAACCTTAAGTGTTCCATGAGGCGTGTAGGCACTTAGTTTGCGGAGTTCAACCAAATCGTGTGTGTTACGCTCGTATTCGTATGGTTGAGTGTAGGGGTACCTCGCCACTTATCACCTAGGATACTCCATGTGCATCTGAATAAACAGCTGATCCCAAGGGACTTTATTCAATGTTTCTTTCCATTTTTTGTCTCCCTGTTGCAAACCTTTTTATGAACATGAATTTCATTGAAAAAACCATTCTCCCTTCATGTTTCTTCTCCTATTTTCCCTCTAATTCAGAAGCTATAATTTTTGTTTGCCCATCTATCATTGCAAAGCTGGATTGAGTCCTTTGTCTTTGGTGAAAAAACCTGTGGTTTCATTTTGATATTTGAGCTTCTTTACATGCTGTATTTATGTTGAGATTTTTTGCTAATAATCAGAGAAGAGTGACAGTATACTTAAACATGCTTTATTTATCATTAATTAAGCTTGGGTTTGTTACTAATATTTCAAAGATTTGCAAAATTACTATGCAGGTATTCAATAAAAAACCAGGTAATTTTTATGTTGCAAATGGTGCAGCTATTTTGCTAGCTGAAAAGGGCATTTTTTACGTTGCCAAGGATATCTTCATACAGGTTACTGTAAAGCATTGCATTTTTCAGAGCATTTGTAGTCAGATTATTGTAGTTTTTAAGGAAACGTATTTTCATCTTCCAGGTTCAAGAAGCTGCATCTGGAAATGTGTTTGTGCAGTTGCCAGATGTGTGGGTTAACGTGGTTCATGTTTAGCTTGCTCAAGGGCAGTTTGATTTAGCAGTGAAAATGGTAAAATGCAAATACTCAACTTAACATTTCTTGTTAAATATAATTATTTTATGTCGTTTTAAAGTCTAAAATGAATTTTGTTTCAGATAATGCAGTACCAAAACTGTGTAGGGAAATTTTACTATGGCGTTGACATCAATGTGTTGCTGTATATGGCTTGAACACAATATGATGCCAAAATGCGGCAAGAATCTAAAGGAACCTTGCTTGGAGCCATACATTTGGCATCCTCAAATTATCTATTTTCTGAAGTTACTCATAATAAGCCAAGGTGTACTGCTGATGAGGTACGTTTTATTTACCTAACTAGTTAGTTACTAATATTATTTTTGTTTTCTAAAAAGGGTGTAAATACTTAGTCTTGCATAAACATGTGGCACTGTTGATTAATGCAATTACTGACATGGAGATCAAACTTTTAACATAGGAGCAGTTTGTACGTTTACTAATAGAAAACTTGCAAGTTTAGAGCACTACCAAAGGTTTTGCTATAAACCTGTGGTATTGTATCTTATAAAGACTTTGGCCTGATAAAATGCTTGTGGCTGCATCCAAATCATATCCTCATTCATAGCCCTGCATGGTAGCCTTTGTGAATAGTGTGTAATAAAATAATTCAAACTTTTTAATGTCCAAGATTAAAAGGAGCATATTTCTACTTCCTAGATAAAGAAAATCACACACCAGTCTTTTTATTACTTTTTGAGGAAACTCAGCAACAGTATACGAACTGAACTGAACTGCGTTTATTACTTTTTGAACAGTTCTTGCATATTCTAACATAACTCATTGGGATTAAACCTATGATATGTAGGATGAAGTCACAAACCTTAAACTAGCAAGTTACATCTAATTGATATGTAAAGGAAGACGTGGTATTTATATTTAATTTTTAAAAAAAATTTTAAAAGTTTTATCACCATGTAAAACTCACAGCTATTAGCCTATGTTGGAATATCAATTCATCCTTATGGAAAAATTAATTGTGATGATTCCATGTGTTGAGCTGAATCAATAAGAAAATAATTACAATATAGCTGATTGATCTTCAAGGCATAGCCCTTAATTAATGTATGCTTCCATTACTTTAGTGTGTCTATAAAAATGCCAAAGAATGTATATGAAAATAGGCAGCCTTGTTCTACATTATTGTTAATGTTAAATTTGAAAGCGTCCACATTGTTTCTATCTTAACTTTGTCATATCTTTGTTATATAGTAGCTGGTGAATATTTAGACAGATTAAGGTTTATTAACTGTTTTGATACATTCCATCTTATTCTTGAATCATAAGCCTTTGAAAAGTAAGTAAAGCATGTAAATTTTTTTTTTTTTTTTGCTTCTTTTATACAATGCCACAAGCTTGCTATATTCAATTTTCTTGTTATTACAAGACAATTCTGCTTGTTAAAGTGTTTGAACTTTATTTTCTTCCCATTCTCTAATCTTTTTCTCATGGATAATACATGGAAGCTAGGCTCAGTAAAAATGCTACTTATCATAAGAAGCCTCTAATTGTTTAGGCCTTGTTATTACTATTTTTAAAAGAGCATTTTGACTTTGCTGGTTTTCCACTACTTGACCTTCATTCAGCCTTTTCCTTTTCCATATTTGTTCCAAAACAAGTAGATGACCATATTTATGTTGCTTTACATCTTTTGTTTTTTCTGTGGTAATCTCTGAATGCCGTTTCATCTAATGTTAATTGGATCAAAGAGGGAAACATCTCAATGCTTTAAGCGATAACATTTTAAAAAAGTAAAAAGATATTATTGCTACACCAAAATGAATGTTGTGGTCTCAAGTATTTCACAAAGTCTAGACATCACATGCCAGAACATTACTAATACTGTGTTTTCCTAGCTCTGCTAGATGAAATGGAATTAGAGTGTTTTAAACCTGGTGGTATCTCCTTAGGATTTCAAATGTATTTAATCTTCAGCTTTCAAGAGTACATCTGAATTATCAACAACTTGTACATCTATACTAAGTTGATGTAATTCCTTGATCATCATCCTAAATTTTCAAGAAACGTAATTAAAATTAAAGATAATATAGGGTTTTCTTGTTTCAAGACTTTGCCACTGTCAAATCTACGTTGGACTTCCTTATTAAGTAAACTTAGGAATGATAGAGAGTTCTGTAGGCCTATATTGTTCCTTGATCGTCAAGAAAATGCATATTTGAATATTTTAGATATTGGCTTTTGTATTATGTCATTTTGCAAGCTAATGTCTGTGCTTAAAGCCAACGTTCAAATGGTCTATCCAAATTACTCAAAATTAATATTGGTTGTGGATATACCTGTTTCTTATTAGGTTTTTGTTTTGTGAATACTTATATCTACATATTTAGGTTTTAAGTTTCCATTAAAATAGAACTTCTTGTTTTGATAATGCTTTTATGCAGGTTGGTCAAGCAGTATTTGAGTCAAAGAATGCACTTCGTGTATTTATTCAAGTTTTCAATGAGAAAATATTGCAAACACATGTTGAATATTGTGAAACGTTGCTGGATGCTGTAAAAGTTCATCGAGTCTGCAGAAAGAAAAGAGCAGTAAAATCGTCATAAACTTGAAGTGGCCCGACAACTTATTGTAGCAGAAGAAGCTTGAAGAAAAGCAGATGCAAGACGCAGACTTTAGGTATAAAGACTTAATAACAGAAAAACGTGATTCAGTCTCGATGCTTGTTTTTATTACCATTTGAATTGTTTTGTTTTGATCATTTACGGTCAAGTAATGCATTTTGTTTATTTTCTTGAACGCAGGAAACAAGAAGAGGAATTTTTTAGAGTTTGTCAACATGAGTTACATTTTACCTGAGTGAAGGTTTTCAATCTTTAAATCTCTACCTACTTAATTTATTTAATTTATGTTATAGTGACTTCCTTTTGTTTTATGGTTGCTTGTATTTGTTGGCGTGTATCTTAAAGGTTTACCCTCGTAGTTATAGAAGCCACATTGTGCAGCTTAAAAAAGGTTTTTCTTTATCATAGATGATGGTCTCTGTGGAAGTTTGTTTATGTTTGTCAACTCTGTTTTCTTGGATTTAATTTCCCTTTCAAGTTTCCGGATGTATCTAAATGGGATTAGCTTTAGGCTAATAGCCCAAAATCGGGAAAAAGTAATGATGCTTATTTATTATTTAGTTTTTAAAGGGTTATCTGTAGTGTTTATTGAATTTAAAATTGTATGCTACTTTTACCGTGATTGAAACTTGGCTTAATGGTTAGCGTGTTCAGCTTATGTCCCTTAAGTTGAACTTCATGTTGCCCATATCTTAATGGGTCAATCCGATTTGATAAATAAAGGCAATAATGAGGATGCTGTTTCTACAATATTAGGCATCATATTTTACTGTGTTTTGTACTATCACATTGCAAGAATTGGATCCCAAGTTCAATTACATGTATTGATGATGATAATACTGAAAGTTGATTGCATGCTTAGCAGAATTTCAAGGACACTGCATGTTACTAGCACTAATGTACATCTATAAAATTATTGTGTTCAAGCTTGGGCTAGGCTGTGTCATCCACCTAGGGAGGACAGAATTTTGTGTGGTCCCAACGATTTGTCATGGTTCAGGGCACCCAGACTTTGGAAAATTTGATACCCAATGGACGAAATGAACCTGGCTCTGCCAGAGACAGTTCTGTTCAATACATGGGTTAGAATGACTCCATGCTAATAACGTTGTAGCTAAAAAATGTTTTACTATCAATTTTTTTGCTCTATCAGTGCTTGATTTTTGGTAAAAATATGAATATAATTATATTTCTAGCAACCTCCCAATCAGTGAAACTTCAAACGATCATTTTTAACCACATTAAAGATGATGTTTTTGTAAGCAATGAAACCAATGAAGCTCTGGAGAGTCGTATCCTTCCACTTGCCAAGCAATCCATCAAAAAATACTTTGCAGAAAAAGCTTAGAGTGGAAAATTATCAGATATTAAAATGTCACGTACAATATTTTCCAGACAGATTTGTATATATTTTATTCTTTTTTGCCAAATAAAATGTTAACAGGTGAATTGTAACGTGCACGGCTAATAATGATTTTCTGGGCCGTGTTTTGATTATAGGAACCGTAGAGGATGAAGGGTAGTAAAGACAGAGGGGATGATGATGCTGAGATTGGCCAAAGTGATAAGAAAAGAAATAAGGATAGAGAGATAAAGACAAGGAAGAGAAAAGGAGAAAGAAGGATAAATATCGAAAACATCTTGAGCATGATGGTTCTCTAGTTGAGGAAGCCGAAGTTGCTCTTGAGCAAGATCAAAACTACATGATAGAAAAATCGGAAAATGCTGCTGATAATAATGCTCAAGATCTACTTGCTTCTGCAGGCCTCGAGGATTCTGATGAAGCAGAGACGGTAAATCTGGTTTGATATTAGTGACTGGTTCCAAGATTTGGGGTACATTGGATTTGTAATGTAATGTAATGTAATGCCACCCTACCCTGTTTTCCTTGCAGAATCAAGCATCATCAATGAAATCGTGAAGAAGACAAGCCTGCTCCGACTCAGAAGATGAAATGCCTGCCGCAAAGCAGAGTGCAGAGGAATATCCTGAGCGATATGAACCATACGAACCACAGTTTCAAGAGGGTGATGGGGAGAACGGAGAAAATATTGAAGAATCAGCTGAGGATATTGGAAATAACAGAGATATGGGTGCTGAGAGCTATTAGTGTTCCCTGTGTTCTCTTCCCTTGAAATGTATCGCTATATTATTTGCTATTTTCTTTGCTTTGCTGCTCTCTGGTTTTGTTGTTATGATTGAAGCTTCTTCCTTATTTTGTATATGGATAATTATCTGTACGGACAATGTATACAGTACATGATTTGAAACTCAACGACACAATTTTTTTCCCTACTTTTTAGACATGTAAAAATGTGATATTTTTAATTATTGCTGTGGCTCCGGGAGCCGTTTAAAACTTTCAAAGAGTAGAATGTGCATGCTTGAATACATTTTTAACGTCATGATGTTCGATACTTGCTAGTGATATCATACATAACAGCTGACGAGTTTAATTTTTTGAAATTTACAACATTTTTTGGGTAGTCCGCTACGTTTAGTTGGTTTGGAGGAAAATATTTTAACTAAAATGCTACCCAAATACTATTAAAGTTTGTCCTATGCTTAAGATCAAAATTAAATTTGATAATGACACCTTCTGTTTTTAGCGCCATTGAAACTAGCTATATATGCCATAAGGTTATCTGTTTCTTAACTGCAACGTCAATAAAGCTTTCCACACTTTTAGAGAAAGCATTCATTATTTTTGACATTATCACTTAATAAAATATTAGCTGGATTTAGCTGGATATGTTGTTTATGCTATGGAAAACTTTTTCTGAATGATTTGTGATGCATAAATATTTTCATGTGATGCATGAATATTTTCATCGACCATATTCAGATCATGTATCAAGTATTAGGCTTTAGAATTTCTTGAGATCATGCGTTTGTTGTTTATCTATATGAGGTGATAATTTTGGACAACAAAATCTTGTTTAATGATGCAATGGGCCAAGTTTAGGTATTTTTCTCAAAAGGAATAGATGATAATATTATATTAATGGGCAAAGTTTAGGTTTTTTTTAGAAGGATAGATGAAATAATGTTATATTAAAAAATAAAATTTTATAGGTACAAAAGGCAATAAAAGTACATAGGTACAAAAACACAAATGGATGGATGAGTAGGGTAAGTTGTCTATGATCTTAAATTGCTTGTTGATGAGTGGTGAGGTACCCCTACACTCAACCATACAAAACAAGCGTAGCACGCGCGATCCGGTCGAACTCCGTAGACTAAGTGCCTACACGCCCGATGGAACACTTGGGGTTAATCATTCGTTGTCTTCCCAGACTTACTTGTAGTTGTCACGATGTATGGTTAAGTAAGTCCGAGGTATATGGTTTTTATATCTTTTTATGTTTTTCTCCTATGTTATCGAGGTGAAGGGTTGAGAAACTAACAAACTCTAACTAATGAACTAAGTCGGAATTAACCTAGCGTCAAAATCCGTTCCCACTTACCGTACACACCCTGAACCAATGCAACCGCGGCTACCAAACGCTAATCGTTGCTGGGATCACCGCGCATAACGCACGTGCTCGAAGTGGTCGTACTGAGACACTTAATTAGGAGGAAAGGGTTGAGAGAATCTAATCTAGCCTAAGTGCGATGAGCAGCCGATTCCTTGACTAACCGTACACATCTGGGACTACCACTGGGATTACCAAGCGTAGATCCTGGATACGCCACTGGGTTACCAAGTAGTCACACTAGATGCTCGTAATCAAGTTGTACTCATACCGCATGCGATGAGCAGCCAATTCCTTGACTATCCATACACATCCTTAGATGCTCGTAATCAAGCCGTACTCATACCGCACTTTAGGAGTTTAAGGGTGAGAAAGAAAACAATAAATAAAATCCTATTCCATGCACTGCAAGGTTTATCTAGGAAGTTCGTCTTTATTGTCGTACACAACTTGTGTTCAGGTACAATGTTGCTCGAATAAAGATCTGTTCACTTTAGAACTCCTACTGCGAGCACATGGAAAATATTCTATCTATGGAGTGATCAAACTACCAGAGTTTTCCCTACTTCTAACTCAGGATGGGAAAACAAGGGAGAGCTGCCTCTTATTTATAGATATGGCGGCAGACCGCGATTTCGCATACGCGATATCGCAGGGGACGATGCGATATCGCGGCTCATGCGAATCACGTTTCATCATACCCCCATGACTGAATGAAAACTCATCCTCAAGTTCCTTACAATAATATCGGGAAGGTATGGAATTATTGAGGGGAATGGAACTAATGGGATGACATGTGAACGAATCATCATTACAAGACTTGACAAAATTGGTGTTCATGACAACAAGGGTGAACACCTTATTACAATGACATTAGGCCTTTGTTGGTAGCTGAGAAAGAAAGAGAGAGAGAAAGAAGTGTTGCTACTGCCAACGCCAAGATTGTGCCTTGCATTGTCCATCGGTAAGCGCGTCATCGATCTTGCTCCTTGCATAGCTGCTATAGCGCTGCTCCATTCCATGTGTTCCCTCCAGATCCAGTCTGTTATTGCATAATCGCCATCTGCACACACAACACAGTCTTATATTAGCAAGGGTAAATGATTCATCATGTAATTAATACCTTGCTTCGGTGTAAGTTCATTGGCTAGGTTGTGGTATGGCTAATATGGATTGGGAGATATAGTAATGATGACTCCCCAAGGTGTAGGGGTTAGGAAGAAAATCAAAAAATTCGAGGCTAGGAGAAAATAAAAAAAAATCAGGCCCCATACCCCCATGACTAATCGCGAACCTCCGGTAGCGTTAGAATGGAGAAAGAAAAGGAGTAAGAAAGATAGATAAAAAGGGACAATGGTAACGTTGATAAAGTGGATGTCAAGATGGAAATGAACAAAATAAAATTAATTGCAAAATGTTAAGGGAAAGAATTTAACTAATGCTCCAAATAGAAATGTCAGTGGGTCCTCCCCAAAGTAGGCTCATGCCCTTAATGCCCTAACAAACCCACATTCAAAGAGTCCATAGGCTCTGGGAATGTCAATTGGAACAAGAGTTAAAGTCTTAACCGCAAGAATTTACCAAAAAGAAAACAATGCATTTACCAAAATATATACTAATGATACAACCGGCAATGAGGTGAACAATGGAGAGAAGGGTGGAGAGAAGAGGATGGAATGGAATCCCAAGAACGAGGTGGTGTACAACCCCTTGTGTGTTGCATGATTAATGTGACTTAGCAAATCCCATTCCAAGTCCAACCTCAAACCATCCACATCCAGTGACTTCGCATCAATGCATTCGGCTAAACCCTCCACTTGGATAACAAGGATGCCTTCCCCAAGAGTCACCACCATTCTGACAAAACAAAGGAGAGAATGGGAAGCGAGAAGAACCTTAGTTAGAGAGAACACTTTTGGTTCCATAACTAGTGCTTGTAGCCCAAGTTTATTTCATCTAAGGGATGTGCTTTGAATTCTCACTTAGTTTTTGTTGTTTTTTTTTTGTGTTTTTATGCATGAGAACCACACCATGCAAAGACTTTTTATTTTTATTGTCTCAGCTTCCGCTAATTGGGGTAACATCGGAATAGCGAGAAAACTCAAAAAGAAAACATCCAAGCACCCAAGAGAACGACCAACACAAAAGCATCAAGTTCCCTTGAAGCCATACCCNAGAGATCCACCTTGTAAGTTTGTCACCCAATAAGTGTTCTTCATGATGGTATGAAATGTTTTCATATTGATTGCTAATGTTTGGTTTTTACCTTTAAGTCACAATGTTGATACTAAGGTATGTTTCTTTTGATAATAAGAAATGTACAGTCTTCTTCATAATAAGAACTTTAACAAATCGGTGACTGGGCATTTTTCAAACTAAGGAAGGACTCAAAGATTGAAAAGGGTATGGCTTCAAGGGAACTTGATGCTTTTGTGTTGGTCGTTCTCTTGGGTGCTTGGATGTTTTCTTTTTGAGTTTTCTCGCTATTCCGATGTTACCCCAATTAGCGGAAGCTGAGACAATAAAAATAAAAAGTCTTTGCATGGTGTGGTTCTCATGCATAAAAACACAAAAAAAAAACAACAAAAACTAAGTGAGAATTCAAAGCACATCCCTTAGATGAAATAAACTTGGGCTACAAGCACTAGTTATGGAACCAAAAGTGTTCTCTCTAACTAAGGTTCTTCTCGCTTCCCATTCTCTCCTTTGTTTTGTCAGAATGGTGGTGACTCTTGGGGAAGGCATCCTTGTTATCCAAGTGGAGGGTTTAGCCGAATGCATTGATGCGAAGTCACTGGATGTGGATGGTTTGAGGTTGGACTTGGAATGGGATTTGCTAAGTCACATTAATCATGCAACACACAAGGGGTTGTACACCACCTCGTTCTTGGGATTCCATTCCATCCTCTTCTCTCCACCCTTCTCTCCATTGTTCACCTCATTGCCGGTTGTATCATTAGTATATATTTTGGTAAATGCATTGTTTTCTTTTTGGTAAATTCTTGCGGTTAAGACTTTAACTCTTGTTCCAATTGACATTCCCAGAGCCTATGGACTCTTTGAATGTGGGTTTGTTAGGGCATTAAGGGCATGAGCCTACTTTGGGGAGGACCCACTGACATTTCTATTTGGANCTATGTGGTTCATTTCCGGTGACCTGAAGGTAGATTAAGGGACTTCCAGGATCAGTTAGTTTCCTAGGAAGGTGGCCTACCTTGATCCAGTCGGTTACTGTATGAGTTAACATATATGTATGCGTTAGGCTCTGATGTTGAACTGAAGGGTGCTCTAGAGTGTTAGATGGTGGAGGAGTGTACATGGGCTCAACCGCTTGTTATTGCAAGAGTTTGTCTGGGCTTTTGGTTCTGAAGAAGGGTCTTCTCTTTTTACAGTTGTTAGAACCAGCAGCAGGTTAAATATTTACAGCTCTCGCAGTGTGACGTTGCTGCGGTTGAGGAGGAAGTTCCCCTCGCATTGTTGGAGCAGAAGGTGTTATGGGAACTACTTGTGGAAGAGATGCGGATGGATTTGGAGGATGGTGTGGGTATGGAGTGTCTCCCGAAGGAGAAGGAGTCCTCTTTAAGTACTCCCGAACTTGGTAGATACGGTGGGGAGTTGTGTGACTCATAGAGTCACTTGGAGAAATTGGCTGCTACACATAATATCCATAAGGGTCAGGTTGTCGGTAAGGGTACTGATGTTTCGGTGATGGCATCCCCCATGACTGTGGGTATTGCCACTGCTGATGCTGTCCGATGGGTTGTGGGGGAGTTCCACTTGGATAATACGTTAATGGTTGGTGGAATTGCCTTGGGCTACCTTGGGGATAAGGTAACCTATGGGGTGTTTGCCGTTTGTTGAGTCTTAGGTTAAGTGCATACACCCCAAACTCTTGTAGATGTGAGATGATTGGACAACATCCCTTAGGATGGTCATAGTAGTAGATCTCACATCCACCGTCATCGTCTATGTCTGACTCCACAACCACATCGTAGTTAGTGATTTTCCCCTTACCCTTGTTATGTGTAGGGCCTAAATCTCTCCACTTTGTCTTACCTTTATCACTACTTTGTTCTACCTTAGACTCTTCTACAATTTTTAAGACAGTTTCAATTTTAGAGTCTAAGGAACT
>MNCI01004871.1:423938-492621 GCA_015680685.1 Gnetum montanum
AAGAGAATGGCCAACACAAAAGCATCAAGTTCCCTTGAAGTCACACCCTTGTCAAACCTTGAGTCCTTCCTTAGTTTGAGAAGTGCCTAGTCACTGGTTCGTTAAAGTTCTTATTAAAAAGGGACTGTACATTTCTAAGCCAAGAGAGACCATAGAAACTGGTGGATGGATGGATGAAGTGAACTCATTGCCTGCCATATCAAAAGAAACATACGTTAGTATCAACATCATAACTTAAAGGTAAAAACCAAACATTAGCAATCAATAAGAAAATAGTTCATACCATCGTGGAGAACACTTATTGGGTGACAAACTTACAGGATGGGTAACACACACACACACACACAAACACACACAAAAAATGGAAAAGTATAATGATGTTGTAAAACAAAAATAAGAAGAGTTAAACAAATTTGTAAAACAAAAACAAGAAAAGTTAAAGAAATTTGTAAAACAAAAATGTGTAAGACAAAAACTTGTAAGAAAAAACGTGTAAAACAAAAACTGTAAAACAAAAACATGGAAAACAAAAACATGTAAAACAAAAACTTAAAAATAACTGAGGGCCTCCAATGGTTAGCATAGGTGGCCATCTCCCTCATGACTGAATTGCAAGGGAGAGATCCAAAATAATGAGCGTCTATTTGAATTTCATAAAAGTGCCCAACTTTTCCCCACTGATGTTCTCAGATTAAGGGGTGGAAGTTGGCGATGCTCATGCTCCAATGTGTCTATGCCTTCGTTGTTAACATGAGTTCCCTTAGTTTGTTCCGTGCATATTGGTTTGCTCTTTCTAGTAGCTGTCAACCACGGGGTGTCTACTACTGGTGTGGTTGCTACATAAAGTCACCTTTGGATTTGTATCTCTTGGGCACACCGATTACATGGAAGAGATGCTGAACATTCTTCCATGTCATCACCCTCTGAGTCACTGTATGTGATGCACAGAACTTTCTTCTTCTCGATCTTTCCATATATGTTTATCTTAGATATCTGCAAGGAAAGATTGCAGATCCCTAGGTATGGATCTACTGTACTTAGCCATGACCTTCCCATTATAATTGGGAAGCCCCCATTGTTGCTGTTAACTTCTATCACCAAGAAATCAGCTAGGTAAGACCAACCACACATAGTGGTAACAATGTCCTCCACCAATCCCAAAGGAATGGTGATGGACTGATCTGCCAGCTCTAGTTGGATGTTACTCTTCTTAAGTTGGGGCAGGTTCTAGTTTTGATACATCTTTCATGAAATTAAGTTGACTCCGAAACTTGAGTCAAGAAGAGCCTTATGTGGTTCATTCCCAGCAATTTGTAAATAGATTAAGGGGCTTCCAAGATCAGTTAGTTTCCTAGGAAGGTGGCCTACCTTGATCCAGTCGGTTATGGTATGCGTTAACATAACTGTATGCGTACAGATTTGTTGGATTGAAGGGTGCTTCGAAGTGTTAGATGATGGAGGAGTGTACCTAGACTCAACCGCTTGTTGTTGCGAGAGCTTGTATGGGATTTTGGTTCTGAAGAAAGGTCTTCTCTTTTTACAGTTGTCAAAACTGAAACACCACTAATTTCAGCTTAGTACTTTGAATGGAAATTTGTATGCCTCAATGGTGCATGAACAACGGCTATTATTCACGTGCACATGCCTTTGGATTCTAGGAAATGCACAAGACAATATAGTTACAAATAACAGGATTGCTTATTGTTAACTCTCTTCAGATTTCTCCGTAATTCAAAGAAAAGAAGCCTTTGCCTCTGGACTTGCAACCAAAAATGATGTGTTCGTTGCTTCCAAGTTCTGGTGCACTGAGATGCACCTAGTCTATATTTTCCCCGCTATCCAAAAATCACTGGATTCATAAAAATTTCTGAAGCAGGGAACTGCAATCGGGATACCCGGATCTATATCTCTGATCCACTTCCACACACGCTGCAGCAGCAACAACAGACACGGTCACGAAAACAAGGCCGCCGACTTAGATGATGCCGCTGAAAATGTAGAGGCGTTGACCGTTCGAAAATATAAGAACCAGCACAGATCCAACCAATCGTGGATTCAGCATACAAGAGCAGAGCATTACTGAGAAGAATAAATTAACAACATGGTCTTGGCTGGATTGTGTTCACGCATCTTCATTGCTGCGATGGTATTGACCTGTTTTGCAGCAGTTTCAGTTATAGAAGTTCATAATAATGACGAGAGTAATGGAAATGGAAATGGAAATGGCATGAATGAAAGATGTGGGACAAATTTGAGGAGATGTGCAGCGACCGCAGAGAAGCTTTCGCATCTTTGGAGGAGTCTCTGGCTTTCGGGAAGATTGGCCCAGTGCAGCTTTGCCAGTGTATCCGCAGCACCATTAACGACGACCTTGATTCTTAGCATCGGCATGATGTCGTCGGCGTCCTCAAAGTTATGGCGCTCTATGCTCCATCTCTTCGTTTGCCCCTTGCTGCTTGCTCCGACATTGTTCGAGGAACCCCTACTACTCGCTTTGTTGCAGATATGTGACACTACTGAGACACCGCCACCGCTGTTTTCTCCCTGCACTGCCTCTACCTGCGACGCTGTTTTTTGTGCTCCTGCCCTGCTCGCCAAGCTGCTATTTCCGCTGCTGCGTTGTCCTTGCCGTCGCTGTTTGCTGCCTGCCGCAGTTTGCTGCCTGCCACCACGTTGCCTGTCACGTCCCTGCTGCCATTGCACTGTTGTTTCTGTTTGCTGCAACTGTTCACCGCCACACTCTGTGTTCCCGCCACCTCTTCGCTGCTCGCCGTGCCCACCACGTTGCTGTTTTTACCTACCATGCTGTCTCCTCTTGCTGCGTTGCACCATCTGCTGAATGCCGCGTTGCATATGTGTTGTTGTTTCTACTACCACGTCCCTGCCCCGCTGCGTCGCTGTTCCTCTGCCTCTGCCTACGATGCTATTTTTGTGCTCTTGCCCTGCTACCGCGTCGCCATCTCTTGCACCGCATCGTCGTCTCCTGCGCTACGTCACTGCATCGTTGTTTTTGCACTACCTCTACCATGCCTGCCACCGCTACCCCCGTTGCCGCATCGTTGACGCCTCCTGTCTGCCTGTGCTGCCGCTGCTGCATCGCTGCACCACCAGGCATCATCGGCTACTGTCCTCCCCGATGATTAAAATTTTTTTTACCAAACATTAGAGAATCCCAATTTTCCAGTTGACTAATGCAGAAAATAATAATAATTTTTAATCAAGGAAGTCGCCGCTGGACATAATCTTTCCAAATTTTCTAAAGTTTTATAACTTGAGGGCTTGTATTTCTAAATTATTTGTATTTGTATGGGTTGGAATGACCCATAAGTTGTAAAATACATTGAACCTGGTCAAAGAAAACCCTAGCCAAAACCCTAGCCCAAACCTATAAATACCCTACCAATTCACACAAATTGGAGGCAAGAGCAAGAAGAACAAGGAGGCAAAGAGAAGAAAAGCAAAAGCAGCAAGAAGGAGAAGAAGATTGGAAGAGGCAAAGATTGGAAAAATTGGCAATTCCGAAGGAGGATAGAACTTGCAATCCTTGGGCGCTCAACACATCCAATTTTTAGCTTCCAAGTTCTTCTCACATCATCACATCATCGTGTCACATTTTTCCAAGGCTAGGCGTTTAACTTGCCATTCACACTTGTGCAACTACGCTTTGACCGGTGCACATTTTTTTTTCAAAAAACAATATAATACAGTTTCATCATTGCCTCCTATTTACATTATTTACTTTGGTTTATGCTTTGTTTGCAATATAATTCTATTCACATACGCTTTATTTACATTTTGTATCATTGTTTACATTTCGTTTACATCTTGTTTACGATAACCCCAGTGCTAGCCATAACTTACGCTCGGGGAAGTCCTTGGTTAATTTGCGTGCAAACCATCCAAGGCACTCTGCCTTCGTTCCCTTTTCCAGCTTGCCCTCAAGCGAAGGCAGGGTCAGCTGTGGCTATCCAACGATCTCTTGGTGTTTATTTTCTTTCCAGCCTTACACTGACAATTTAGGACGGTACAAGAACCAGCAGCGGGTTGAATGTTTATTGCTCTCGTAGCATGGCGTTGCTGCGGTTGAGTGGGGAATTTCCCTTGCATTGTTGGAGTAGGAGGTGTTGTGGGAACTACAGGTGGAAGAGGTGCAGATGGAGTTGGAGGATGGTAAGTATGTGGGGTGCCTACTGGAGGAGAAGGAGTCCTCCTAAAGTACTCCCAAACTTGGTAGTGACATTGGGGAGTTGTGTGACTCATAGAGTCACTTGGAGAAACCGGCTGCTGCACATAATATCCATAAGGATTAGGTTGCCGGTAAGGGTACTGTTGTATCGGTGGTGGCATCCCCGATGACTGTGGGTATTGCCACTGCTGATCCTGTCTGATGGGTTGTGATGGAGTTCCACTTGGATAGTACGTTAACGGTTGGTGGAACTGCCTTGGGTTACCTTGGGGATAAGGTAACCTTCAGGGTGTTTGCCGTTGGTTAATTCTTGGATTAAGTGCATACACCCCAGACTCCTGTAGATGTGAGATGATTGGACAACATCCCTTGCGATGATCATAATGGCAGATCTCACATCCACCATCATCGTCTGTGTCTGAATCCACAACTTCATCGGAGATAGTAATTTTTCCCTTATCCTTATTATGTGCAGGGCCTAAATTTCTCCTCTTTATCTTACCTTTATCACTACTTCGTTCCTCCTTAGACTCCTCTACAATTTTCAAGACAGTTTCAAGTCTGGAGTCTAAGGAATCCCACAACTGATCCATCTTAGCCGATACTTCTATTGTTAGTTTTTGAATCGACAAGGTTTTTTTGTTCACCAACTCTTCAAGTGGTGACTCATCCTCTTCATCGCAAAATTTCACTCCCTTCTTCTGAAGGGAGGGATCACGGTTGTATTCTTCTACACTCTCTCTTTTTCGTAGTTCAACTTCTTCTTTTGCTACTTGTTCCAACAAGCGATGAACTTCATGGGCTCTAAGTTCTGATAGTCTCCCTTGGGCATAAGTCCCAAGGGTTCTTTTAGTCTCATGCCTTAGCCCATCCATGATGTGGCGGAGTTGATCCCACTATGCGTAACCATGGCCCGGGCAACGATGTAACAATGCATAGTAGCAGCCCATGGCAGCATCCAAGGGTTCATGAGTACCTTGCTTCCATCCTTGGATCTGCTTATGCAAGTTAGACACTCTGGAGTATGTTTGATACTTATCGTCGAAGAGTTCTAACATCGTACTCCACCTCCTAATGGTTTTTGGTTCTAAGGACCGGTACCAACTCTTTGCTTCCTTAATGAGTGTCCTAGGAAACAACTTTAGTTTTTGCCACTCGTTCTCTATGTTCTGCAAGGCACAAGCATCATGGAATTCCTGTAAATGATGCTGCAGATCAGCGTTGTATCCCCCTTCAAAGCGTGGCATGTTATTCATGTCTAAGCGTTTGATCCGACTATCTTTTAAATGCCCTGTTGGAATTCTTACAACCTCCGTTATATCGAGCATACTTCAGGTGGCAAGTAGGGGCTCATCATGATCATCTCTTTCATGATGCCTGTGATGCCTTCATTGTTCCCTACTTTCCCTTCGTTCATGCCCTTGCCCTCTCTCTCGACTTTCCCATCGAGGTCTCTTGTTTCGCCTACCTCTATCCTCACCGTTATGTTCATGGTGGCTGTGCCCAAATGTGGAAGGAGAGGCTGAGTGATGAGATGAAGGAGAAGAAGAAGGAGAACCATCGCCATGACGATGTTTCCTACCTTCTCTTCAGCTGCTTCAGCCCTGATTGTGATGACGATCTAAGCGCCCGTCCTTATCATGGGTTGTTGTTCCCTCTGTGAATAGTTGACGTTCACAGGGATCAGAACCAGGGTTGTGTATCGTGGATCATAGGTTCTGATACCCCACCTCCTCATCATCATTAGGAGGGGGAACATCTTTTGATAGAGAACCCATTATGAGTGGTTCACCGTCTCTGATTTCACTAAGGATGTGTGGGACCTCTTTGCCCTTCAATAGTGTATGTTGGCTCTCCTACCTTGAGTCCCTCATACGTTGTGCTTCTATGGGATAATAATCCCTTGAGTCAAAATCTGCTGCAACATATTCAACATATAATTCTTTCATGCCAATCTGTGCCAAATCATGGAGAAGCATGTTAGGGACTGATCAATCTGGGGGTAACACGATGTTACCTTGCAAATCTCTCCATCGTAGCTATTCGTCTTAATGCAAGATAAAGGTAAAGTTTGGAATATACTCATCAGGATGAGTATAGACTATCCGATATTGTTGAGAACTTGGCTAATTTCGGTTATGTGTTTTTGATTGCCGACTATTTCTTGTATTATCCCTAGGTGGTGAATTTCTTTTGTTAGAAGAATACATTGTTATCCGTGTGCTAATTTTACCGTTATATAATTTTTCTATTATTAATTAACCTGAAGGTTCGTTTAGGCTCCCAACGATGTGAGTGATGTCCTATGTTCTATTCAGCGCACAAACACTTAGTCCCCGATAATAGTGCCAATGATGAATGGCGAGATACCCCTACACTCAACCATACTAATATGAGCGTAGCACACTCGATCCGGTCGAACTCCGCAGACTAAGTGCCTACACGCCTCTTGAAACACTTAGGGTTAATCATTCGTTGTCTTCCTAGACTTACTTGTAGTTGTCACGGTGTATGGTTAAGTAAGTCCGAGGTATATTATTTTTATAGTCTTTTTGTGTTTTATCTCCTATGCTATCAAGGTGAAGGGTTGAGAAACTAATTACTAACTCTAACTAATGAACTATGTCTAAATTACCTAGCGTCAGCATCCGTTCCCACTTACCGCACACACCCTGAACTAATGCAACCGTGGCTACCAAATGCTAATCGTTGTTGGGATCACCACGCGTAACGCATGTGCTCGAAGTGGTCGTACTGAGGCACTTAACTAGGAGAGAAGGGTTGAGAAAGAAAGCAATAAATAACAAATAATAAATAACAGGTAAGAAATAATAGTAATAAAATCCTATTCGATGCGCTACAAGGTTTATCCAAGAATCTCGTCTTTATTGCCATACACAAACTTGTGTTCAGGTACAATGTTTGCTCGAATAAAGATCCGTTCACTTTAGGACTCCTACTACGGGCACATGGAAAATATTCTATCTCTGGAGTGATCAATCTACCAGAGTTTCCCTATTGTGTATCCTAGGATGAGGAAACAAGGGAGAGCCTCCTCTTATTTATAGATATGACGACGCACCGCAATGTCGTGTACGTGATATCGCAGGGGAGGATGTGATATCGCATACATGATATCGTGAGGGATGCGATATCATGACGGCCGCAATATCGTGACTCATGCGATATCGCATCCCATCAATTGACATCATTATCAAGGACTCTTTTTTTTAAACATGTGCTATTTAGGTTTAGTGAATATCATTAACATTGTTGGACAAACCCTAAGATCAAAATCATTCTCATAATAAATATAATCACATAAGCACACTGATATCTTATTTGTATTACAAAATGTCTTCTTCTCACAGGCATGATGATACTAAACTGTTGATTCCTCAAGAATGTAAGGTGGTGTATACTCATCTAGATGAGTATGTGCCTAACTTCACCTTCATCCTGCATCAATATGAACAATTGCGATGGAAAGATATGGAAGGAAACATTGTAATGCCTCGCAATTGACCTGTGCTTAGGATGCTGCTTCAAACTCTTAAGAGGTTGGGCATCCAAGATCTTCAAGAGGAGTACATTGTGCATGATTATGACTACTGGGACTACCATTCCATTGAAACTTAACACAGGAGAGAACAACACTAGGAGAAGCACTATGAGTTTATGAAGGAAAAATGGTTTACCAATCCCTTTGTTCCTGCTTAACCAAAATTACAATGAGGATCCTCCCTCTGGGGGCTTTCAACATGAACATTCTTCACCCCTTGTTATTGGTAATGGGGGTGTAGCCTTGAATTTGTAGTTCACTATCAATAATCTAGGTTTAGGTAAAAATGGAAATTAAGGCAGGGGCTCAAACAAGCATCAAGAGGATAAGAAAAATGATGAATGTGGCCATGAAAACTGAAGAGGAGTTGGTAGATACCACGGTGGTGGTAATTCTCCTCCCTCTTTGCCCTTTTCATCTACATCTTTTTCTTCCTCTTTTGGTTTTGACTAACACCGTAGAAAGAGCAATCGTGATGGAGGTCAACAACAGGACCACAATGATGATCGCTAGGCCCATCATGAACAAAGGGGTGGCAAAGGATGTCATCAACGTCATTGAAATAATGATGATGATGAGCCTTTTTTGGAAACTTGAAGCATTCTAAATATTACAGAGGCCATAAAAATTCCAACCAAGCATGTGAAAGATAGTCAAATTAGACAACTTGATATGAACAATATTTCCATATTTGAAGGGGGATATAACTCTAATCCACAAACACATCTTCAAGCTTTTTGCAATGCCTATGATTTACATAATATTGAAAATGATTGGTAGAAACTAAAGCTATTTCCTAGGACACTCATCAAGGAAGCAAAAAGCTAGTACCAGTCCTTGGAGCCAGAATTCATCCACAAGTGGAGTACCATGCTAGAGCCATTTAATGATAAGTATCAAACGTACTCCAGAGTATCTAATCTGAGAAGGTAGATCCAAGGATGGAAACAAGAAAACCATGAACCCTTCGATGTTGCCATGGGTAGATTCTATTCTCTCATACACTAATGCCCTAGCCATGGTTATTCTTATTGGGAATAACTTCACCATATCATAGATGAACTTAGAATGGAAACAAGGAGAACTCTTGGGGTCTATGCCTAAGGGAGACTATCTAAACTCAGAGTCCATCAGATCCAAAGGCTAATTGAGCAAGTAGCAAAAATGTGAAAGTGCAAATGACTACAACAAGAATCCTTCCATTAGAAAGAGGAAGGTTTGATTTTGTGATAGTGAGGAAGAATCACCACTTAATGAGGTGGTGAACAAAAAGACCTTGTCGATTCAAAAATCTATGTTTGAAATTTTAGCTAAGGTGGATAAAATGTGGGATTCATTGGATGAAAATTTTCAAACTACTTTAAAAATTGCCGAAGAACCATGAGAGAAAAGTAGTGATCATAACCATAGAAGGAAAAAAAAAAGCTAAACATGCCTATGAATGGGGTAAGGGCAAGATTGTCGTAGTAGATGAAGTTTTGGAAACTAAATCAAATGATGATGATGGGTGTGACATTTGCCAATATGAACATCCTAAGGGACGTTGCCTCATTGTGTCACACTTATAGGAGTATGGAGTGCATGCTCTAAATCCATGACTAGCCAAATGACAAACACCCAAAAGGTTGCCTTATCATCAAGGCAATCCCAATTAGTTCCATCAACAACAATAATATTATCCAAGTGGAACTTCATTGCAATTGTACGAGCAATATCAACAATGACACCAATCATAGTCATGGGAGATGCCACCACCAAGGTAGTAGTACCCTTACAGGATACCAGATCCATATGGATATTATGTTTAGCAGCCCCTATCTCCAGATGACTCTTCCAATCATGTTTCTCCTTTCCAACATCACTACCACCCTCCCGAATACTACAAAGCTCATTCTCCACATTCCAAGAGGGATGCCACATTTTATCCTTATCCTCCTTCTATTTTTGCACCTACTCTTCCATCCTCAACTTAGCTATTGCTTGCTCCATCCATGTAGGATGAACTTCTAGCCTAGTCATAGCAACATAATGCTACCAGGGCTGTCAATCTACAATTAGTTCATCAACTAAGGGGTTTGAAACCTCATGCTCTTAAAAGACCATTCTTCTAAACCAACAGCCCTACTAACCCCTCAAAGACTCAAGTGGTTGGTCATCCTCCTCCTACCTCATCCTTTGCAAATAATTCCATTGGGTCTCCTTCAACCAATTACTGTTCAAATTCCATACTATTATCCTCACCCATGCCATATTTGATTGGATTTAGGCTAGAAACCTTTCCAGGAAATTGGCTTATCCTAGGAGCCCCCTTATCTATTTACAAATTTCTAGGAATGAACTATGTAAAGCTCTTCTTGATTCAAGTTTTGGTGTGAACTTGATTTTTCATGAGATGTATACTTCTTGGAACCTACCACCTTTCAAGAAGAGTAATATCATATTGGAATTGGTAGATCAGTCCATCACTATTTCATTGGGACTAGTCAAAGACATTTTGACAACTATATGTGGGTGGTCTTATCCTGCTGATTTCCTAGTAATTAAGGTTGAGAACTATAAGGGGGACTTACCAATCATTATGGGAAGAACATATTTGAGCATTGTTGATGTAAGAATGAGCATTAAATATCTTTCCCTGAAGATATTGAAGAAAATGCATTTGGGGGTGCAATTGTGTGCAAAAAAATTAGTCCATGAAGTGAGCATCTATTTTTGCATGCAGGCACTGTGCACATGAAGTAGATATTCAAAGGTGTCTATACACAGTAGCCAAAAAATAAGAGGGCACCTAGTGGCTGACTGCTAATTCTAGTAGTAGCACAATGTGCATGGAACCCACTGAGAGCTTAACATGCACTTATGTCGCAGGCATGGATGAACTAAAGCAAGTTCATCATTAACTCTCTAATGATGAAAATGCTAATACAAATTGGGGAGAGTTGGAGATCCTTGAGAATTTTAAATAAGATCCCCTAGAGTTGAAAACTCTACTTGTCAGCCTACAATATGCATTCTTGAAAAATGGCAAGCCAATCATACTTAATGCCAAACTTACTCTTGAATAGAAAGAAAAATTGTTGAAAGTGGTTAACAAATGGCTAACAACCTTTGCTTGGTCATATCCTGAACTCATTGGAATTGATCCATGAATATGTTAGCACCACATTTACATTGATCCATCCATGAAGGCGAGGCAACCACAATGGTGGTTGAATCCAAAATTGAAGCAAATAGTAAAGGAGGAGATTGAGTAACTCCTTAAGGTAGGGTTCATCTATCCCATTGTGGATAGAAAGTGGGTCATCCCACTTGTGATAGTGCCAAAGAGAGGTGGTAAATGGTGGATTTGTATTTACTTTAGGTTGTTAAACATGGAAACATTCAAAGATCATTTTTCATTGTCATTCATTGATTAGGTGTTGGACACCATATTTGGGCATTGCTATTATAGTTTTTTTATGGTTATAGTGGCTATAACCAAAACCAAATTGCATTAGAAGATTAGGCTAAAATAATATTCACAAGTCCTCAAGGGACCTTTTCATATCATAAGATGCATTTTTGTCTATGCAATGTTCTTGCCACTTTTTAATGCCTGATCTTAAGCATATTTTAGCAATAAATAGGTAGCAGAGTGGAAGACTTTATGGATAACGTCTTCACTTATGGCACTACATTCAAGCAAGCCTTGGACTTCCTTGAGTAAGTAATCAAAAGATGTGTGGAAACAAACATGTGGCTGAATTGGCAAAAGAGCCATCTCATGGTCTAAGAATGCATTGTATTGGAGCATTGAATTTTGCAGGAAGGGATCAAGGTAAACCCTGAAAAGATAAGGGTCATCTACGGAATCACCCATCAACTAGAAATTGTCAAGGATGTTTGGTCATTCCTTGGACATACTAGTTCCTACTAGCAATTCATAGAGAATTTCTCTAATATCGTGAAATTGTTGGTTGAGCTAAAAAAGAAAGATGCTTCCTTCATCTGGACCAAGGAATGTGAAAATGCATTCTAAAGCCTCAAGTAAAAGCTCATAGAGACTCCAATTCTACGAGCACTTGACTAGTCTAAACCATTCCATATCATGATAGATGCATCTAATTACACCTTGGGAGCTGTGCTTATGCAGTTGGACGATAAGAAATGTTCATGTTACATCTATTGTGCAAGTCGAAGCATTGTGGGTGCACAACTGAATTACACCACCATGAAAAAAGAACTAATGGCAGTGGTGTATGCTCTAGAAAAGTTGAGGCACTATGTGCTTGGACATAAAGTGTTTGTGCACACTGATCATAGTGCCATCCACTTTCTCATGAACAAGCCAATGATGAGCCCTTTTGTCATATGGTGGCTAGTGATCTTGTAGGAATTTGATCTCACAATGGTGGATCAAAAGGGGACTGAGAATGTGGTCACCAATCACTTGTCTTGGTTGTGATGGGATAACAAAGAGGAGAAGAGCCTACTCTCTGACCAATTTCCTAATGAACTCCTCTTTATTGGTACAATAAATGAACAAATTCCTATAAAAAAATGGTATGATGGCATCCTCACTTATCGTCTCACTCAAGAGATGTCACAAGATCTAGACCATAAGAAGAAACAATAGTTTAAATGTGTATATTCGATGTCATAGGGTATACAACAACTTATAAATATAGCACTTGGGCTCTTGATTTTTATATCAAGTTTTGTCATAGTTAGCAAAGCTCTTGTAGTTTGTTTCCTCCAGAGTTAGAATATTTTTTGAGTACCCACAACATGAGATTGAGTGTGTATGGATCTTTTTTTGAACACTAATGTACTTGAGTGTAGTAGTGTGATGGGAATAAAAAAAAACTCTTTGATAATCCTTGTAGCATTGAGAATAGATTAATGTTTCCTTTGATGTGCTTTACTTTCATGCACTTTACTTTTATGCATTTAAATTAATCAATTAATTTTCAGTTGTTAATGAACCTAAGCATGACCACTTCAAGTACATATAGTGCTTGGTAACCTAGCAACGCTTAACATTTGGTAGCCTAGCAAGGCTATATGTGTTTAGGAAAGTGGAATGGATACTTGTGTTAGACTAGCTAAGCTAGTTTAAATCTTGTTTTCTATTATTGATTAGCTTAATTTATTTATCTCTTTATCGTCATTAGGAGCAAAGTAGAATTAGACAACATCATATGCCTCACTTTTGACTAAACCATACGTGACAAAGCTACCATTAGTCCAAGTGGGAAGATAGTGAACTACGATCAAAGCATAATGATCTATATGCCACAACTAGTCCCATCCATGGAATTCAACTGGATCATGTGTGAATGCTTGTGATTCATATGCTTGTGATCATGCGTGAATGCTTGTGATTCATATGTGATTCATTGGCATTGTTGTTCAGGATGGTGCTAGTTATCTAGATTAGTTATATTATACATGATTGCTATAAAGGTATTAATGATATATCTTTCAAAAACTATTAGCTCACACACACCATAAACTAACAACAATTTCTCTTTCACATGAAAGTGATGATGCACTATATAGTGAATGCATTCATTGGAGAAATAACAAGATATATGATGAAAAACATTGGAGTGACCAACTTTATGCAGAGGTTTCTTATGATCATGATTACCTTGATGACACTTAAAGACTACATTTACCTAAGATAGAAAATCTTGGAGGAGATGGCATGAGTCCTAAACTAGAAAAGGCCTCAAGGCCTAAGACCTCCTTGAAATCAAGAAGCGATAAATCACCCTAAAGAACACCATAGAAGCCATGGTAATCCTTCTAGTTTCTCATCTTCCTCTTTCCTTTTAACATCTAGTTCTGACAAAGATGAATGTAGGTATAGGGATAAAGTTCCACTAAAGGGTCAGAATAAAAGTAAAAATTGAACCCATAGACACACTCAAGGTCATCAACATGAACACAAGTCCAATCATCACCATCAACCAAATAGATATTTTCATCACAACTTGTTTGATGATGATGAATCCTTGTTGGCCATCAAGAGCCTAATGCATATCATAGAGGCCATTAAGATATCTCACAAACATCGCAAAAAGAGTTGCCTACCTAAGATTGACATGAATAATATCCCTAAATTTGAAAGAGGCTATGATTTAGATCCACAACATCATTTACAAGCCTTCCAAGATGCCTATGTTTGCAATAACATTGAAAACGAATGGAAAAAGATGAAGGTCTTTTCTAGGACACTAATTGATAAAGCCAAAGTATGACATTGATCATTGAGACTGAATTCAATTTGGTGATGGTTCACAATGTTGGAAATATTCAACGAAAAATACCAAACCTATACAAGAGTGTCTAATTTGAGGAGACAAATCCAAGAGTGGAAGCAAAAACAACATGAACCCTTGGACATGGCCTTAGATAGATATTATTCCTTATTGAATAGAGGCCCAGGTCATGATTTCTCTAAGGAAAGGAAACTTTCCCACATCATAGATGGGATTTGTAAAAAAACAAGGGAGACCCTTGGGATGTATGCCCCAAGGCAATTATATGAGCTCCAATCCCATCAGATCTAAGTGCTAATTAAGCATGTGGCAAAAGAAGAGGGAGAGATATGCAAATGGGAGAATGTTGAGAAATATTAATGGGACCCAACTCTTCAACATAAGGAGGTCCAGATCTATGATAAGAAGAATGAAACCACTCTTGATTTGGTGATTTTGCAATAAACCTTGCGAATACAGAAGTCTATTGATGAACTTGAAGCAAAGTTTAGTTGGATGTCCAAATGGATATATGAAAATGTTACAACTCTCATTGAGACAGTCAAGGAGAGGATCATGCAAAATAAGCCAGGAGATCACAATAAATAAAGGATATAGAACTAAGAAATGGTTAGGAACACTTCTCGACAAATGGGAAAAATGGCTAAAGAAAGTGAGGCTATAGACTCAACCATAGATGAAGATGCTAGATTCTTTAGAGAGTTGATCATACTCTAAAATTTTTTATAATACATTTTATTTTTAGGGTCCAATAGTAAAAAATTAAGTACCTTAAATAATATTTGATTCATCAAGATTTGTCTATTGATACTTAATGCTCTCATTTGGATGTTCATGACCTTAGATTTCCTTTTTGTAATATGGAAGACTCATTTATTCATTACTTTTCATTTGTTTCCTTACTTAAGGTTCTTAGTCATAGTGTAGATCATATTTACATGGTTTTAAATCAAGATTAGAGGAAGTTTTATTTGGTAATGTTTATGAACTTCAAATAAATTTTTCTTTCCACTTGAAGTTGCTTTTATTCCTTTTTTTTATGACATTTCAAAATTTTGATGTAATGTTATTATCACAAAGATTTTCTAGCTAACATTCTTTCTTTATCAGCTCAAGGTGATATCATGAAAAAGCTATAGTTTCAATTATATCTCTCTTTAATTATTTTTTTTTCTTTTTTATTTAGGGGGTCTTTAGTATGAAGTGAAAATCCAAGAGGTTGCTTCTAAAAAAGGGCAAGGTCTAATCCCTCTCTTACCTCAAAGAGGAGCCTTTTTAGGATTGGTTATAAAGATGAAAACCTAAAAATCCATCCTCAAAATTATTGGGCATTTTCTTTTATGTTATGCTAGAGGTTCACCTCTCTTTGGTGCACCTCTATGATTGTACTTTGAATTTATTTTTTATTGAACTTTTTATTTTTGGGATTCAACACTCTCCCTCTCAAAAAAATGTACAGCTAATGAGAGGTAACTTAAGTAGTTACCTTATTATTTAACAAGGATTTTTAGACAAGATGTTGTTAATTCGAATTACACTCAAGGCATCATTATATTCCTCTATAAAGGTTTTAATGTATCATGTTTTTTATTAAGGAAATGATAATAATATAAAATATATTAAAGAAGCAAAGGATGTTAAAGCATTACATCTATCTAAAGGATCCTAGGTAGGTCAAAATGTAGCCAAATAATTAGGATCCATAAATACTTTATGGGTTAACTAACCAAAGAAATAGGAAACCAATAGGAGGAGGAAGCACAACCAAAACTTGAGAAATATCTAAGTTGACATTAATCACTCTCATTCATATAGATGAAAGGAGATGAATAGGATGTAAATACCAAAGGCAAGGTACCAAATTCAAATTCTATGTTCATGATAACAAGGAATGTAGAGTTATCATAGGATGTGACTATAATGATGTAAAATGAGGAAATTTTGATATGCTTCTAGATGCTACTACCATTACATTTCAAGATGCTAGAAAGGTGTCAATTGGTACTAAGAGAAAAAATGGACACGACCATTCAAGCTTTGGGATGTTAATATTAACATGTATAGTTTCATCAAAATTCATTCCAAAAGGAAATTGTGTGGAATGGTAGAGTGGAAGAATAAAATTATGTTTTGTACATCACTAAGCATTAAGTGTGATGATCACATATTCATTAGCTAAAGTAAAAGAAATTACAATAGAGATACAAAGGAGGCATAGTCATGTGGGCAAACCAAGTGGGAGAAGGTAGTGCAAGAATTGAAACCTTTGTCAAAGCAACCATACCTTTGACAACGTTAATTAACAAATCTAAAAAGCCTTTATGAACGATTAGAAGGATCCTAAAATGAGTGAGATGTAAATTTCTTCCAAAGCTTCTTTGCTAGAAATGATAAGAGGTAGAAGCTATCCTTAACTTCTTCAAGGGGAAACTTGCATAAAATATATAATGGAAGCCTGCAAGCAAAGTGAACCTTGAGTCTAGTATAAATACCTCATAATTTGTTAGGTAGCCTTTGTTCATGGTGCTAGCAAGCTAATCCTATTGTAGAAGCTTCTTTAGATAATTGGAATGGATGTATAAAAAAATCACATTGTCTCCTCCACTAATCCAAAATGACCTAACTTATTAACCATCACCTTTCCAAGCAATAGGTTTATTGTTGAGGTAATTGTCCATGCGAAAACCCTCACTTTCAACCATTGGATCATGGATGTGTCTTCACTCCATGATTGAAGTCTACAAAGTACCCATACATGTGGGCAATATTATAGTTCAAAATAGTATATATTCCATTTGACATTCATAAAAAATGGAAGTGTAAAAGAATTTTGCAAGTTTGAGTGACCAATTGCTTATGCTTAATTGAGAGCTTGACTAGCGAAGCCATTGAGTGTTATGGATTTTGACCTAATGTTTGTAGTACTCAATGGTTTTAATAGCCATAGTGTAAGCAAGGTGCACAACTTCACATGAAAAATTCCTCTAATTTCTTTCAAGCCATGTTTGCCATACGACTTTCAACCATAAGCCAACATTTCCTACACAAGTGTAATGGCTATCAAATTAATGAATCCATGTTCAAAAATCAACTTCATAATGAAAGATGAGCAATAAGTAGTCCCTACACCTAACCATACGAATCACTAGCATTCACTATGTGATATGGTCAAATTTTGTAGACTTTAGCTCTCCAAGTACACTAGTTCTAGGAAGTGAATATCAAGGACGTGATCATTGTCTTCCTAGTTTTACTTGTGAAATGCAAAGGTATGATTAAGTGTTATTAAGGCACATGATTTTATCATTTTTTTCTTTTTCACTAGATTCGCCTAAGTGCTAGAAATAAAGTAAATTTGAAATTTAATTAATCTAATTAATATAATAACTAGCTAACACTTAACTAATCCTACCATAAGCATCTATTCCCACTTTTTGTACACATCCTAAACACGTTACAACATTACTAGGCTACCAAGCATTAGGCACTACTAGGATTACCAAGTGTCATGTATGCTCGAAGTGGTCATACCTATGTATGTTATTTAATCGATATTAATTACTTAATTAAAACTCATTAAAGTCAAGTGCAAGAATAATACATGCATAAGGGAAACATTAATCTATTCTAAGTGCTTCAAGGTTTGATCAGAAAAGCTCATCTTTATTGTCATTCACACTGAGGTGCTCAGGTACATCAATGCTCAAATAAAGATTCATATACTTTCCAACTCCTACTACAGGCACTTAGAAAATATTCTAACTATGGAGAAAACAAACTACAAGAGCTTCACTAACAACTAAGAAATGGAATGTTTGGATTGTGCATCCAAGTGTTGTATTTATAGGCAGGCACACATCCTGTGATATTGAATATCTGATAACATAGCATGTGCTCTGATATCAGGGCTCCAATATCAAAGCTATGATATCAGAGCTTCAATATTGTAGTTGATGAAAAATATGATTTATCATACCCCCATGACTAAATGAAAACTCGCAAGGTATGGGATCATTGACTAAATAACTGACATACAAACTAACTCAAACCAAACAAATAGACACTAAGTACCCAAGTGTATAGATTTATAATCTTTTATAAAATTTGGTGTCATGACAACAAAATTGAACACCATGAAAAAAAATTGACACCCAAACCCCTCTAGCAGCTTGAAGATGATGGATAAGATCAAATTGTCTCGAAGAGGTCCTATTGCATGGGCTTCTGCTACCTTCTCCTAGCATTGTTAACCACTTCCATCTCTAAGGCGCTTAGCCCTTGGTTGGGATAGTCCCACTTCTAGTCCATGCTTTCCTTTTGGTGCCATCTATGATCACAACAAAATTAAGGATTAGCATGTGATGTGTAACTTATGTCATTTAGGTACCTTGTGTCTTTGGGAAATTATACTTGGCTAAGTTATGATTATGGTAGATTGATTATTTTAATATTATTTGATTTCTGTGGCTACTAGAGTTCATTGGAAGGGTTTAACTTGCATAAATTAGTGATTTAATGTTATTTTATTCATTAAATCCTTGTGGGAACGAAATAAATTTCAAAAAAAAAATTTCACTATAGACCTTAGGTTTGTTGCCCCCACAATGTAGAGCTTACCTCCAGTAGTAGTAGGATTGAAAAAGAAGGTAAATCAAAAAAGTGGTTTAAAAGTTATGGGCTTTGGAAGGTTCTAGGCTCCAAAAATTTTCAACATTCAAGATAAGGGAAAAAATAAGTATTTTAACACAAACTTAAAATTCTTGAAGAGACAGAAAAGCTATGAACATGATAAAATTCTTGAAGAGGATTAGATAACTCATAAAAAAGGAGTTTTCATTGGAGAACATTATAAGGAAGTGCACAATTGGATGCCACCAATGGGATGCACAAAAGGTTTGATCGCAAAACTACCTAAGGGATTTAGAATTTAACCAATCCAACCAAGAGATATGAAAATGGGTCCTCCCCAAAGTAGGCTCATGCCCATTATGTCCTTGCATATTCTCAAACCAAGGAGTCTATTGACCCCATGGTCGATTAATGGTTATGGTAGTTAAACAACAAATCATCGAAGAAACTATTAAAGAATTTTGTCCATATCAAACTAAGACATTTGAAATAAACATGAGAAGAGGTAGTAATGTGGATTATGGAAAGCATAGGTGGATGATGAGAGAGAGAGAGTGGAATGGAGTCCCAAATTATGGTCACATGAAGTTCCTTGTGAATTTTTTGTGGTTAAAGTGATGTGATAATGACCATTCCTAGTTCGAATTAAAACTAAAAACTTCCAATGACTTTGCATTAACACTCTTAGACTCGTCCACCCCTCAAGGTTTAAGAGTATCCCCACAAATCAATCACCATTCCAAAAAGAAAAGAAAAGAGAAGTAAGAAGTGAGAAGGGCCTTAGTTAGAGGTGACCTTCAGGCATGGGTAACATGTCTTTCTACTCTCATAACCAATGCTTGTAGCCTGTTATTTTGTCTAAGGGATGTGCTTTGAACTTCCATTACTTTTTTTTGAATTTTATATTTTTATGATTTTTCAATGGGAACCACACCATGCAAAGACTTTAACTTTTTGTTATTGGTCAATAGGGGAATGATGATAAATCCTTGAAAATATCACTACACCCAAAAGGATAGGCAAGTACAAAAAAGTGTTAAATCCTCTTAAAGTCACACCCTTGTCTATCCATTTAACTCTTTCCAAGTTTGGAAACTATCAAAGTCACTAGTTCGTTAAAAGTTTCATTAAGGAAGGAACTTCATACTTCCAAAATAAGGGAACACCATAGAGTTCTGTGGGTGGGTGAATGATGTGGACTCACTGCCTATAATCATGAGAAGAACCATGTCTTAGTTATCAACACAAAAATTCAATGATAGAATTCATACATTAACAATCAAATAACATTATGGTACAAGCCACCATCAGCAAATAACTATAGTTGCACTTAGTCCTGGCCGTAATAAAGGAAAAACAAAACATACATAAGAAAACCATAAAAGAAAAGCATAATAAAAACACAAACCAAAATAAAGTAAAATATAAAAGAAATTGTAAAATATGCAAGAAAGATAAAACGTATTAAAGATGGTGTGAAACAAAAAATTGGTGTAAATAAGAAAAAATGAAAAACTAAGGAGCCAATTTTTATGATTTAGCATGGATGGCCATCTCCTCTATGACTAAGTTGAAAAGAGGAGATCCAAAAAATGGGGCATGGTTGTTTATATGCTGAGGTGTTCTAGTCATTGGCTCTCTTAGGCTCATGGAAAGGTTTAATTTGTTGCATGTTGACTAGCAGTTTCTTATTTGGGATTTCAAGTCTTTATATCAATATGTTCCTAGAGGGAAAGGTTTCATAAATGATGTAAGGTCCTTCCCACAACATTTGGAACTTAGTTTTTTATGGCACATGTGTGGGATTCCAATAAAGGATCTTATCCCCTAGTTGAAATCTTACCTTCCTTATTTTAAGGTCATGGAATTACTTGTTGAATGCCTTGTGCACTTCATTCAAGGATAAGACCACCAATTGATTCTCATCTAGCACGTTGAGGTTTATCAGTCTTTCTTTTTCTATTAGGCTTAGGTCAAGGTCAAAGTCATAGGCTATTGAAAGTGTATGCAGCTCATACTGGATAGGAAGAATTGGAAATTTACCAAATACTAGCTTATAAGGAGAATAGCCTATAGGGAGTTTCTAGGTTGAGTAGTAGGTCCAAAGGGAATCATTAAATTTAGTGTTCCAATCTCTCCTATATTTTCTAACTGTTCTTGTTAAGATCTTAGTGATCTCCCTATTCATAACTTTAGCTTAACTATTGGCTTGGGGGTGGTAGGGTGTTGTTAACTTATGTTCTACCTCCAAGTGTTGCATGAGTTTCCAAAAGGTGATGCCTATAAAATGAGTATCATTATCAAAAATCAGTGCATGTGGCATCCCAAATCTATTTACAACATTTTTTTTGTAAAAATCAAACACCTATAGAAGATGTACAGTCAATGATGGCCATTGCTTCTACCCATTTTGTACAATAGTCAATAGCAACTATGACATACATCTTTCCATTTGACATGGGTATAATGGGATCCATGAAGTCAATGCCCTAGATGTTGAAGGGTTCCAATGGTTAGATGAACTATTGAGCTTCCTCCATATGAGTAGTCCTTCCATCATTACATTGGTAGTGATCATAGGAGTAGATAAATTGATGACTGTCCCTAAAAAGTGTTCGCCAAGAATACCCTACCATCAGGATCTTGATGGTCATACATCTTCTAGCATAGTGGCCCCCACAAGGATCGTCATAAGCATCTTGGAAAATGCGTAGTTGATCAGCATTAGGAAGACACCAACGAATTAGGCTATTGGTGCATACCTTGTAAAGATGTTTGTTGATCTCCATGAAGCATTTTTCCCAATGAAGAAACTATTGTTTCTTGCTATTGTCTAGCTCTTGTGGCATCTCATGGGTAAGAAGGTAGGTGATAATGTCATCATACTAGTTAGGTTCAGTGGGAACTTATTCATTTATTGCACTAGGAAACTAATCAAAAAGTGATTTTTCCTTCTCTTTGTTATCCCATCTCAACTAAGATAAGTGGTCGACAACCACATTCTTACTTCCCTTTCAATTTACCATTGTGAGATTGAATTCTTGTTAGATCACCAGCCATTGTATGACATGGGGGCTCATCGTTGGTTTGTTCATAAGGAACTAGATTGCACTATGGTCTATGTGCATGAACACCTTGTACCCAAGCACATAGTGCCTTAATTTCTCCAAGGCATACACCACCACCATCAATTATTTCTTTGTTATGATGTAATTTAGTAGTGCATCCACAATGCTTTGGCTTGCATAGTGGATATAGTAAGGACATTTCTAATCATCCAATTATGTGAGCATGGCTCCTAAAGCATAATTGGAAGCATCTATCATAATATGAAATGGTCTAGACTAATTTGGTGCTCGTAGAATTGGAGTTTCTACAAGATTTTTCTTGAGTTATTGGAATGCATTCTCACATTTCTTGGTCCAGACAAATAGAGCATCCTTCTTTGTAAACACCACCAATGGTTTGACAACCTTAGAGAAATTCTCTATGAAGCATCAATAGTAGCAAGTGTGACCAAGAAATGATCAAACATCTTTGACAGTTTCCAGTTGGTAGGTAATTCCTTAGATGACCCTTATTTTCTTAGGGTCCAACTCAATCCCTACTTGTGATATTTTGTGCCCTAAGATAATGCCCTCCTAGATCATTAGATGAATTTTCTGCCAGTTGAGTCAAAGGTTTGTCTTCACACACTTTTTCAGCACTTGCTGAAGATAGTCTAGAGCTTGCTCAAATGTAGCCCCATAGGTGGAGAAGTCATCCATGAAGATATCCATCCTACTACTAATATGCTATTGAAAGATTCTCAGGACAAGGCATTGGAAGATTGCAGGGGCATTGCATAGACCAAATGACATCTTTCTTTATGAAAAAGTCTCCTAGGGACTCATGAATTTGTTTTTGGCTTGATCCTCGAGTGTGATCTGGATCTAGTTATAACCACTATAAGCATCCAAAAAGCTATAATAACAATGCCTAGAGATGGTGTCCAACACCTACTCCACAAATGAAAATGGAAAATGATCTTTTTATGTCACCATGTTCAACAGCCTGAAGTCAATACAAGCCCTCCACTTGCCACCTTTCTTTGGTACTATCACAAGAGGGCTAAACCACTTTCTATCCGCAATAGAATAGATGAACCCCATCTTGAGGAGTTATTCAATCTTCTATTTGATGATCTACTTCAATTTTGAGGTTTAACCACCATTTTGGATGCCTCTTTGGCTTCATGGAGGCATCTGTATAGATGCAGTGTTGGCATATTCATGGATCAATTCAAGTCAAGTCATGATATAACTAGGTGAAGGTTGTTGGCCATTTGTTCATCACCTTCAATAGATTTTCTTCTTATTCAAGAGAAAGGTTAGCATTGATTATAACTAGCTTGAAATTTGTTAGGAAAGCATATTCTATTCTAGTCAATAGAGTTTTCAACTCTAGGGGCTCCTACCTAAAGCTCTTAAGGATTTCCAACTCTTCCCAGTTTGTGTCATCAAGTTCATCATGGAAGAGTTGGTGATGAACTTGCTCCAATTTATCCATGCCTTCAACATAGGCATTCGTCAGGCTCTCAATTGATTCTATGCATATTATTGAATTGCTTTTAGGATCAACAGTTAGCCACTAGGTATCATCTTGATTTTTGGTTGTTGCATATAAGCACCTTTGAATTTTTGTCACATCTACACACTGTTTGCATACTATGATAAATGTACTTTTTACGAACCATAACTTCTACACATAGTTGCACTTTGTATCATTGTATGCGATGCATGGAACTCACTTCCTCTCTATCTTTCCAAAGTTATTTTTCTTGGAAATTTTTAAGGAAAGGTCTCTGATGCCTAGCCACGCATCAACAATGCTTATCCAAGCCCTTCCCATGATGATTGGAAAGTCTCTCTTGCAATTATAAACCTAAATCACCATGAAGTTGACAAAATAGGACCACCCATAGATAGTGATCACAATGTTCTCCACTAGCCCCAAAGGAATGGTGATGGACTAATTTGCAAACTTAAGACAAATGTTACTTTTCTTAAGAGGAGGCAACCTCCAGGCTTTGTATATCTCATGAGAAATCAAATTTACATTAGAACTTGAGTCTAGAAGAACCTTGCATGGCTCATTCTTGGTGATTTGCAAATAGATTGGGAAACTCCTAGGATCAGTTCTTTTCCTAGGAAGATGTCCCACCTTAATCTAATTAGAGATTTCATGGGTTAACATAATAGTATGGATCTTTGGAGGTGTTTGGTTTGAAGGGGACTCAAAAGATTATGCAGAGGATAAGGAAGAAGCAGGGCTATTAGTCATGTGTGTCTATAAGTGCTTTGTAGAATTGTTGGTTTGGAAGAAGGGTCACTTTTGAAATTTATTTTCCAAACCACTTGATTGAGGAGCCAACTATAAGCTAATAGCCTTGGTGGTGTTATGTTGCTATGGATGAGTTGAAATTTCACCCTGTGTTGACGGAGCAAGTGGTAATTGAGTTGAGGGCAAAGGGAAATATGTAGAAGGATGAAAAGGGCAATGAGGGAATGGGGATTCACCTCTTGGAGATTAGGCTCTATAGTATTTAGGAGGGTAGTAGTGTTGATGGAATGAAGTGTGACTAGAAGAGTTATGCAGAGAAATGAGCTACTAAGCATAGTACCCATATGGATTAGGCTACTAGTAAGGGTACTATTGCTTTGGTGGTGGCATCCCTGATGACTATGGATACTGCCATTGATCCTACTACTCATAAGGTTATGGTGGAGCTCCACTTAGATAGTAAGCTTGTTGTTGTTGGAGTTTCCTATGGTTTCCTTGAGGATAAGGCAACCTTCTAGGTGCTTACCTTCTTGCTAATCTAGGATTTAGAGCATACACCCTAGACTCTTGCAAGTGTGATAGAATGGGACACATCCCTTAGGATGTTCATAGTAATATATTTGTAGTGGTAGATGTCACATCCACCATCATCATCTGATTCAAAGTCCACAACCTCCTCTATGGTAGTAGCCTTGTCCTTACCCCTTTGATGGGCATGTTTAGCTTCCTTCCTTCTCTTGGAATCACAATCACTACTTTGTTCCTTGGATTCCTTTGTTATTTTTAGAGCAATTTAGAACTTCTCATCCAAAGAGTTCCACATTTTATCTACCTTAGCTGAAATTTTGGAAACAAACTTTTGAATTAGCAAGATCTTTTACTGCACCACTTCATCAAGTGATGCCTCCTCCTCATTATCATAGAACTAGACCTCGCTTTTGTGGATGAAAGGGTCCTGATTATATTCTTCCACACTTTTACTTTTTCTTAACTCTCCTTCTTCTTTGGAAACTTGCTTTATCAGCCTTTAAATATGATGGACCCTTAATTCTGAAAGTCTCCCTTAGGCATTGATCCCAAGAGTTTTCCTCATTTTTGTCCAAAGCCCATCTATGATATGGCAAAGATGCTCTAGCTGAGAATAACCATGGCCAAGGCATCAGTGTAAGAGAGAATAGTACATACCCATGGTTGCATCCAAGGTTTCATGTATTCCTTGTTTTCAACCTTGGATTTGCTTTCTTAGGTTGGACACTAGGGAGTATGTTTGATACTTGTTATTGAAGATCTCAAGCATCATACTCTACTAATAGATTGATTCCAGCTCCAAAGACCAATACCAACTTTTAGCTTCTTTGATTAGTGTCCTTGGGAATAGCTTTAACTTTTGGCATTCATTTTTGATGCTCTATAAGGCATAAGCATCATGAAATGCTTGAAGATGATTTTGTGGATTTAAGTTGTATCCCCCCTCGCACTTGGGAGTTGCTATCTTTCATATGCCTTGTTGGGATTCTCATGGCCTCTACAATGTTCAACGTGCTCCTTATTGCAAACAAGGGCTCGTCATGATCATAGCCTCTATGATGACCATGATGCCCATGATGCCCTCTACTGCTCCTCCTTTTGTGGTGGTGGGCCTTCCCTAATTTCCCACGCCCCTGCTCTCTACTAGTCTAGCAAGCCCTATGATCATCTCTATCCCGACAGTTACCTTCATCATGGTCATGTCCTCTATGGCTTTGGTCAAAGCTAGAGTAGGAAGAAGAGCATGTTGAAGGTGATGAAGAGGGAGGAGAGCTAGCACTAGCATGGTGCTTACTACCCCCTCTTCTTTGGTCATGGCCACGATCATCCTGTCTATCCATGTTCCTACCTTGACTTCCACCTTTGGAGTCCTCATGGTCATGGTATTCATTCTTGTCCAAACTAGGATTATTTATAGTAGACTGTAAATTCTAGTTTAGGCCCCCCTCATCAAAGCCAAGGGGAGAAGAGTGAATGAATTAAGAACTCCTAGAAAAAAGATTCTCTCCTTCTTTTTGGCCCAGCAAGAATAAGGAGTTATGAAACCATTTTTCTTTTAATGCTTCGTGATGTCTCTCCTATTGCTAATCTCTTTTGTGTTGTGCCTTAGTGGGATGGTAGTCCTGATAGTCATGTTCCTACACCACATATTTAGCATTGTGTCCTTGGATGTCCAAACTCATAAGAGTTTGGAGCAGCATCACAAGAATTAATCAATTCGGTGGTAACACGATGTTACCCTCCATGTCCCTCCACCGCAACTACTCATCCTAATGCAAGATGAAGGTGAAATCTATCAAATGCTCATTGGGATGAGTATATACAACTTTGCATTACTAGGGAATTGGCTGATTTGACCCCTTTTGCCTTTGTTGATTGGATGTATGCTTGAATAGGGGCAAACAATTAGCCCTATGAGAAGAAGCCATTTTAGAACTTTGAAAAGAAAAACAATGTGCTCATTACTATTATTATTATTCTTAATGATTACAGCTTTAAAGTTCATTACAACGTCTTTAAATAATTTCACTAAGTTCTAGATAGTACATGTAGCTAACTAAAGTCCCTGGCAGCAATGCCAATGATGAGCAGTGAGCAATCCCTACACCCAACGATATGAATCACTACTGTTCACTAAGTAATCTAGTTGAATTCTGCAAACTTTAGCTCTCCAAGTACACTAGATCTAGGAAGTGAATATCAAGGAATGATCGTTGTCTTCCCAGTTTCACTTGTGAAATGCAAAGGTATGGTTAAGTGTTACTGAGGTGCATGATTTTTATCATTTTGTCTTTTTCACTAGATTCACCTAAGTGCTGGAAATAAAGTAAATTTGATATTTAATTAATCTAATTAACCTAATAACTAACTAACACTTAACTAATCCTACCATAAGCATCTATTTCCACTTTCCATACACATCTTGAATACGTTGCAACACTACTGGGCTACCAAGCATTAGGTGCTCCTAGGATTACCAAGTGTAATGTATGCTTGAAGTGGTTTTACCTATATTCGTTATTTAATTGATATTAATTACTTAATTAAAATTCATTAAAGTCAAATGCATGAATAGTAAATGCATAAGGGAAACATGAATCTATTCCAAGTGCTACAAGGTTTGATTAGAAAAGCTTGTCTTTATTGCCATTCACATTGAGGTGCTCAAGTACACTAATGCTTGAATAAAGATCTATACACTTTCCAACTCCTATTGTGGCCACTTAGAAAATATTCTAACTCTGGAGAAAACAAACTACAAGAGCTTCGCTAACAACTAAGAAATGGAATGTTTGAATCGTGCGTCCAAGTGTTGTATTTATAGGTAGGCACGCATCCCGTGATATTGAATATCCGATAACGTAGCATGTGCAACAATATCGAGGCTTTGATATTATAGCCAATGAAAAATACGATTTATTAATGACCTTTAATTTTAATAATGATCACACTAATAGCATGACAAAAAGTACATTCTATAAATAGATGGTCCATAATTTCTTCATGTTTGATGTGTAGGATACATCTTAAGGCCAATTGACAAGCTCTACGTTACAAGTTGTTGAGGGTTAAAACCACTATGTCCAAGAAGTTAGCTAAAAAAATGAACTTTGGGTCTACAAGAAAGCTTCCAAAGTTGGTCCCACATAGCATCCCTACCAAATGAAGCATCATAGAGGGCCACAATCTAGTTGTTTCTATTAGAATTGGGAAAGAAGAGCAGATCAATTCTTCTACTAGAGGGAGGTGACTATTTGGCAATGTATATCAATAATAAACCCAATCGAGGATAAGTGTCATTATTATGAGGTGGTGATGATGGGGGACGCTAGGTACTAGAGTAATGCCACTATTAAAGGATGAGCTAACTACTTGGACTACCTCTCATTGGCATAAATTGTAAATTAACAAGGTACTAGATCATCACCTTAAGCATGCTAGCTTGAAGATGTTGTTCCAAGTATATCCAATTGGCTTCCATAAAAAAAAGTAATGTAACAATATAACAAAGTAACTTTTGCACTCAGGGGTGTGTAGGTAGGGGTTGTGCTACCAACACTCACATAGACTGGACTAACGTTAAAATCAACCCTACTATCCTCTCTAAAGTGTGTCCGTGGTGGTTACCTCTGTCACCCGCTCCCCTTGCTATCACAAATGCTAAGGTGGCTACCTCATGGTATCGAAAAGGTGTCATTTCCTTGAATTGTCTTAGGCTTGCTAGTCGTTGGATTTCAGGGGTCAAGTTTAACACTTTGTATGGGGAGTCGGCTGCAATGAAACATTGCCTTATTCAGATTTACTCTTTCCTCCACGGTCACTGGCACCTGGATGTTACAGTGCAAAGCCTTTTTCATGGCCTTCAATGGCTTAATGGGGTTAAACTCCTTCCCTATCGGCCATCTGTTCCCTTTCATCTCATGCACGACCCATCTGCAGTCATTCAACGTTGCAATAAATATTGGCACAAACAAGAGTCAGAAACATTTTGGATCCCTCTCTTCCAACTTATTTGGAAACTTCCGACCCTCCCCAAAATTAAGCAGTTCCTTTGGTGTCTTCTCCACCATGGTCTTCCTATCGGAAAACGTCTAGAATATCTTGGGATTCCTAATCCCACTTGCCCTCTATGTGGTGGACTAGATGACTTTGTCCATGTGTTTTGGCAATGTCCCTTTGCTCAACATGTGTGGCAGTGGACTTCTAAAGCTTTTCCATCCTACAAGCTATCTCAAGAGGATGCCATATTCGGATTCTTGAACATTACTTCTACTAATCTTAATTTTCTGTGGAAAGTTATTAGACCTATTATTTTATATTATATTTGGAAGCGAAGATGCAATGTTCTATTTCAAAAGACAGAGTATTCTAACAAATGTTTGCTTACCAGGTTGGAGATGTTGCAGATCTTTCGCCTCACCTATTTTCAACTCACATCTCAAGCATCCAAGTTCAATCTGGACAGTCATCAATTGGTTCATCTCCTGCAGCTATGGGAAAGACCTATGTGTTTTAGTTACACTTAGCATCTAATTCTATGTCATTCAATTTTGTAAAAAGCTAGTCTGTGCGAACATTTGGTTGTGTCCCAACTTGGGGTACCTCCTCTAATACTAGTTTATTTTTAAGGTGTTTCCCGAGTGTCATTCACGATGCTCTCAGTTTTCCCCTTCCCTTAACCCTATGACTTATTCAAGTTGTTGTAATTGATGCTCCTTTAATTTCAATAAATCTTCTTTTCGGGGTCCGACACCCCCCCCAAAAAATAAAAATAAAAACAAACAAACAAAGAAAAACAAAAACAAACTCTTCACTTGTCTATATAACTCGCAGTTAAAACAACAACACATTAGAAAAACAATAATTGATATTAAAAAATAGACATTTATTTTGAAGTACACCATGTTGAGAGTGATGGTGTATATCAATGGAATAAGATGATATTGAGCAAGACCACTCAAAGTTGGTGATAATTGGTTAAGGGCTTATTTGGTTGGGTGAATTTGAAAAACTTGAATTGGTGGAGATGCTAAGTTTACTAATTCATAAATCTCAACAGATTACACCTCTTTCTTTGAAATTTGAGTAGAATTAAGAAAACAAAAGAAATTGTAGACCTAAAAATTAATCTAGGTAAACCTCCATGGAATTAATTGAACCCAAACAAAGTAAAATAGGGTTGAGGTGTTGAACCCGAAGTGTAATATAAGTACACCATAAGGTGTATAGTTTAATTAGAACTTTATAACTCAACATTACTCATCAAATTGAATTCATGAACTTTCAAATCAAGAGTATTTTTACTGCTAAGATAACATCTCATTATTTCATCCAGAGAATGTAAACCAAACAGGTCTTTGTGGCACAGAACCCTGCCTTGCAATACTTGTTTGGAGGCTCACTCTAATTTCATGTTGCGTTGCAGGTCATTGAAAACCCTAATGACTACACATATATGCCTACCACCATCTATAACCAATCACTTGATGATGAAAATCAGACCGTAGTTGTTTTCTTCAGATTTATTTGAATCTGGGCTTCTGTTTCTGTATCAGGTGGCAAATTAGCCGGTCATGTACAAGGGTTTTTCAAACCCTAGCAACAAACAAACATGATGGGTCAGTCAGTCCACCAATATCCACGCGACAGATGCCTGTCACGCAGAGTTTGATTTTCGTATTCGCTGTTGCAGGCAATTTGTCCGACATTCATGTCACAAAGCTTATTAGATTTCTTTTTGTACTCCCATCTGTTTGCTTTTCGTTTAAACTTTGATTTAGATTTTTGAGACTGTTTTCTGGTATTCTTGTTTTATTGTCAAGGTTTTTCATTCAGAGAACAGGGGTGCGTTTTTCTTTCCCCTGTTGAATTTATCGGATTGCAATTTCTATTTCTCGCTGGATTCTTGCAAATGAGTTTGTTTCTTTGAATCGGGGAAAAGAAGAAGCTTACTTTTGACTATGGTCCAACTCAGTGATGAATATCTTTCTAAATCAGGTTTTGTAATCAATGAAAATTGCGATTTGTAAGAACTTCATTTTGATTATATTTGGGATGAGGCTTTAGTATGAATTTCAAGCACAAGAAGCAGCATCAGAAATTATGCATTCAACTTGAACAAACCGATAAAAAACTGAGTGAAAATGTATGTCACCATGAAAACGCTAAGCAATTGAATGCCCTATTTGGGAACTTGGGAAATTTTCGAATTCCATGTACTGCAAATTTAAATTGAAATGTTGATCTAAATTTTCTTTCCCTCAAAATTTCTGTGATTACGTGCTAGAAAATGAAGCAGTTAGATTTCGCTGCTGCCCGTACCGTCGCTGAGCATCAAAGTAAAGTTTTTGATTTAGGGACATTTTAGTATTTTCTTACATTTACAATCGCTTATTTTATTTGTTTAGCAATGCTCTGTACCCAGGTATCCAATCCAATCCTAGAGTGATTGTGAGGGAGCAGTGAGGAGTTGTGTCGATGTTTGTGTTTTGGCATTTGGTTTGAGTTGGAGTCTTGTTCTTGCACACGAATGGTTGCTCCTGATGAATCTCAAAAGTTTATTTGGCACATTTTACGGAAATATCAAATTTTTGATCACGTTAAAGTTTTTTAAGTATTGGGTTGATATCCAGAAATTTGATAAAATAAGGTGGTTTAGACTAAGAGATGTTTAAAAAAAGCATATTTAAACTTCTTTTTAATAAAATAGTCTAAAACCATGCCATTGTTAATTTTCTTTATTAACCTTTTTAAGCGTAGAAAATGATAAGAAATATGTAAATTGTGACTTAGTCAACACTCTTGAAGGAAAGAGATTAGAAAAGAATTAGAACCTAGAACCTAACACAATTCAAAAAAGATATTAGAACCTTAGAACATAAAACCCAACTTTGTCATTATCCAACATTTCAAATTTTGACTTTAATTGATTTCATTATCCAACATTTTGACTTCTACTTTGTAGACCACTATGATATCACATTTTCTCTATAATCTTAATTGCATTTTTGATGGATAATCACAAATCAATCCATAATTTTGTGTTCCTTTAATGTATTTTAAAATTCCCAAAGCAATTACCAGTGGACTTCTTGTAGGCTTTTGGTTAAATTGTTACATGAGATTCACTACATATGCAATGTATGGTCTTATATCAATCAAGTAAATCAATTTGCCAATCAATTATTAAAACTCCATGGGTTCTTTAATTAATTTTGAATCATCCTTTTGGGGGCAACTACCTCAATCTAGATGTATTAGCTGTGATTTGTAATCCAACATACACTCTTTCTTAGAAGATCAATCATGTATTTTTTTTGAGCAATACATATATAGTTGGATGATTGATTAATCAAAAATCCCAAAAATTAATTGAGTAGGCCAAGATCCAACATTTCAAATTTTGACTTTAATTGATTCTTACCTTTTAGATTAGACCTTGTGATTGCTCAATATTAATAATAACATTAATATATAATACAACTATAATATCATCAACAAATAATAAGATGGATCAATAATTATTAGAATGGACAAAATTTTTTGATCTTCTCATTTGCAATGAACTTGCTAGATTTTCTCGATCTTCATCATTTACTTTTACAAGACCTTAAGGTAACTCTTGTATTGATTTGCTTTTACATTCTTTTGAAGATATTAATTTTATTAAGAAGTTGAAAGTTAGAGAAGATTTAGTGGAGTCTTGCCATCATCATATTGAGCTTTTATTGCAAATTCTAATTGTTAAAAATAAGAATAGAAAAAAAAAATCACTATAGACTCATCCCAATAGTCAAGGAAAAATATATGAATGCAACACATAACAAATGAGCTTTTGAAAGATGACATAATGAGCTTGGACAAATTTTACTTACAAACTAAGCAAGTTGTGCATTCACAACAACAAGATATTTAGATGACTTAGGTTGATGAGGATTACATGTAGGCTAGGTAGAATATTAAGAATGCAAATAAGAGTCACATATAAAGTTTAGTTAAGACATATAAATGCTTGATTAGAATCAAGAGAAGGAAATTTATCAGGAAACAACAGGAATATTTTGCTTACATAATTAAAAAGAAACCTATATAGTTTTGGTAATGTTTTCATCATAAAGCCTCTTCATCATTTAATTTTTCTTTTGAAGATATTTGTTCATTTTACAATAAGTTATTTACATGAGAAGATGATAATTCTACTACTATTGTATAGTGAGCACCTCTCCAATTTACTCTTGAGGAAGTCATAGAGGGTATTAAAAGCTAGCATTTGGCAAAGCTGTAGATTCAGATGTTTTATATGTAGAATTATTAAAGTGGGCAGGGTTTGTTATTCATCGAGAAATTTGGCACAAATTAAATTCAGCAATGGAGCAAAAATTAAATCAACATTGGAAAACTAGTAAAGCTATATTGTTATATATAAAAGGGGGATAAAAATAATTTGAATAATTATTTAATGATTATTGTGAGTAATAATTTTGCTAAGTTACTAGCTACCTTGCTAGAAAAGAGAATCAAGCAATGAATCTTCTTTTATATGCAGATGATGTTGCCTTGATTTCCACTACTGCAAAAGGTATGCAAAATATGTTGCAAATTTTAGAAAATTATTGTCATTTATCTAGTCTTCAAGTGAATGTAGATAAAACCAAATTGATGATTTGGGATACAAAAAATAATTGTTATAACTTCTAATTTGGAGATGCTAATGTGCAAAAAATAGATTCTTTTGAATATTTGGATCTCATTTACATGAACAATTACATGTGGGGAAAGTGCATCAAAGAAAAAATAGCAGGATGTTTCAAGGCTTTGTATGCTTTCAAAAACAAGTGCAAAGATTTAGGCCTTTCAGCTTGAAAGGTTAGAAAACAAGTTTTTCAAACTATCATTTATCCTACTATATTGTATGAGTGTGTTGTTTGGAGGCCTAGACTTAGTGCTAAACTTTGGAAAGATATTGAGAGAGTGTTCTACTTGATGAGTTAAAGGTGAAGATACAAACACCTTACTCAATCTTATTATGTGAATGTGATTTATTACCTTTAGAAGCAGAAGCCTTATGCTAATTCATTACATACACTCATAGCTCACATATCTCAAGGCAAGACAAATTCTCTAAAGTAGTTCTTGAGGATTTGCGAGCGTGGTTGGTATTTCTAGCGATTGTAATGATTGGGAAAATGGAATATCTCTTGGGAAGATGTTCAAAAAAATCCTAAGCATATTCACCAACTAGTCAAGCAAAAGGTTTTAACACAAATTGGGACTAATGTGAAAGACGAGGGAATTTTATTTACATCACATTGGATCTAATTAACTAGATGTAGAAGCTCACTATCTCTTAGTTGCTATTCCTATCAAGTATCAAAATGCTATTAGCAAGCTTCACTTAAGTTCTCATCATCTTAGATTTGAAAGCAGAAGATGGATTCAACTCCCCAAAGAAGAGTGCTTTTGTAGATTATGCATATTAGAAGCCCTTGAAGATGGGTTACATGTGTTTTTTTTTTCTTGTGTTATGAATACTCATTTGAAGAAACATTATAATATTATAGAAAAAAGCCTATAAGACTTGTTTTTTATGCCCCTACTGATGCTTGGTCAATTTGTAGAGTTTATCTTTATTTTTCATAAAAATGTAATATTTGTCTAATAGATCCTATGTGTCTTTGAACATAATAAAGCTTCATTTCATTTCCTTTCATAATACAAGTATGATGGTCCTTTGTGAGTAATTAGTTAAATAAACATATAAACTTACTTTTACATCAAATCTCTTAAACTTTTCTTGATGTAAATAATCATCAAACTTTATGTACCATTTATAATACAAGGATTTCTTTAGTCTATAGAAAAAATCTCGATAGGAATTTTACATATCTCCATTCAAAAATACAAAATTGATATAGCTTCCAACCTTAAGCACTTGTAAGGGATAGAATAACTCTTATGGTTTTTTGCTTCATGGTTTGAGCAACAGTCTTTTAATAGTCTATATCTTTATGATATGCATAGATTTTTACCACTAACAATGTCTTATACTTATCAATGGTTTTATTATACTTTCTTTTGATCTTGAACACCCACCTACACAACAACACTTTATATAAAATTTGGTAGGCATGATAAGTTCCCAAGTTTTATTCTTTTTAAGCATATCAAAATTTTCCTCCATAGCTTTTATTCCATCTTTTTTCTTAAGTGCTTCTTGAACACTCATGGGCTCACTAGCTTCAAACATATCTTTTGAATCAGTTAACTTGGAAAGATCTTACACTAAAAAAACTTTTCCTCTTCTTAAACACTTCATTGACAACTCATTAATGTGTTACATCTCTATTGGACTCAAATACTGTAATTGATTTTGAAACCATAATAATTGATAATATATAGTTTTAGGATGTTGGATAGAATTATCTTCTTGATTCATGATAACTTTCTCATCAACATCTTCTCTTTAGGAACTCCTAGATTAAGATAGATTCGTAACCTTAGAAAAAGGACTCATTACCTTCTCATCTAAAACCATTGTAGTTGTGTTTGAATTTGAAAATATATCATAAAAAACCACATCTCTATAATTATGTATGTTTTTTCACCATTATTAACAGTTTTTTTGAAGACATCAAAAGATGGTGGCAAAGCTTTTAATAAATAAAATTTAAAGGTCTACTCGGATACCTTGACATTCTAGGTTTGGAACCAATCTTGTATGGCTAAGACTTTCTTCACCAATGTGGAGACTAGTTCTAACTCCTTCAATCACATAGTGTTAAGCTAATTTTGGAGAGAGACTATCTTTCATTCATTCCTTATTTCAAAGGTCTCTAAATCATCCACATTTTATATGCAGACTCTTCTTTTTCAACTAATTAAACATATTTCTCAGAGATGCTCAAGCATATTAGCATTTGTGACACACAGTTATTGTCATCCATGACTATAGTTTGAAGTAGACAATCTTCTAGGTCATTTCCTCTTAATAACATTCTTATTTAAATATTCCAAACATTAAAATTAGTAGCTATGATAACTTGGCTCTTAACAATGAACATACAACTTTTTTGGTCTTATCATTGATGATTATAATTTGCTGGCTTGACCACCCATGGGTTCAACAATAGTTAAGAAGTTGAAGTAGTTTTCTTCTTCTTGGAAATTGGATTGAATAATCACACTCACAAACTAATGTTATATAATACCTTGTAGAAAATGATAAAAAAGCATGTAAACCATAAACAAGATCTTTTTAGTAGTGAGTATGGTTAAAGGAAATATAGACCATAATGCTAAGGTAATCTTCTAATTCTAGAGTTAGAATGTCTTAATATTTAACATATTAGAAATTGATGAAGTAACATAACTATAACCACAAAAACATCATTCTTCATTAAAATAATTAAAGAATCATCACTAGGAGCCACAATCATGATCCCATCAAACTATCTAAACATTATATCAATTGTGAAAATTATGAACTATGGACATTATAATATACAATTGCCTAAAGTTGTACATGGTTTGGCTCACCAATGATCCAATGTTGAGAGTGATATTTCCAAACATTAAGTAGTAATCACTATAGTAATTTTCTAATATAATTTTTATTGATCAAAATAGTGAATGTCATATTTAAATAACTTGGTCTATAATCTTTCAAAATTCATTACATTTCTTACTATTAAGATGTTGCTTTTATGGAAACAAATGTTATTTTCATAATGTTAATGTCTTAATGTAAATTTTCACATCATATAAAGTTTGGATTAAACTAGAAGTAACTTTTAACATTTTCATTGATTTTTATTTTAAAAAATAAATTACAATAAAATATTTTGACTTCAACAAAAATAAAATTGTAGTTATGCATTCTCATCCATCAAATCCTAGACTCAGTCCACATGATGGGCCAAGTCCATCAAGGAATTTTTTTTCTAACATGATCATATGCAAGAGCCTTGACTGAATTAGGAGGTTTAGTAGTATCTTTAATACTTTTGACCTCCTCTCTGCATGATGGATGGTAATTATGCTCCTTAGCTGATTATTGCTTCCTCCATTTTTTTTCAATGCTAGCAATGGTGTTTAGGAGTGCCTTGATATAAGCCACTAACTTTTTATGAACTTGGCCCATTATGTACATGTCCATGCACTCTCTCATCTCTTGCCTTAGTCTCTTAACAATATGCATCAACCTCTTTCATTGGATAAAATCATGGTTCGGACAGTGGTCAGAAGTCTTCATGTACCTCTCTAATGAGTGGCAAGGTACCCCTACACTCAACCATATGAAACGAGTGTTGCACGTGCGATCTGGTCGAACTCCGCAGATGGACTAGTTGTGGCACCTAGATAGTTAGCCTTAGGTCGTAGTTCGTTGTCTTCCCACCTGGACTAGTATTGCATATGTCACGTATGGTTTAGTCCAGATGAGGTGTATGATGTGTTCCTAATTCTATGCTACTCCTGAAGGCAGTGGAAAATAATATTAACTAATCTAAGCTAAGAGGAAAAGGGTAAGAAAATCTAATCTAGCCTAAGTGCGATGAGCAACCGATTCCTTGATCAACCGTACACATATTGGACTTCGTGCACGACTACCACTGGGACTACCAAGCATAGATCCTAGGTATGCCACTGGGATTACCAAGTGCAGATCCCAAATACGCCACTGGGTTACCAAGCATAGATCCTAGCTACACCACTGGGCTACCAAGCAGTCACACTTAAATGCTCGTAATCAAGTCAGATTTGTTCCGCGTTCTAGGAGTTTAAGGGTGAGAGAAAGAAAACAGTAAATAACATTAAATAAATAACAAATAAATAAGTAACAAATTGAATGCTTCAATGATGAAGTAATCTCGATCTTTATTGCCAGTCATGTGCGTGTCCAAGTACGGCACACTCGAATAAAGACACCGTACAATTACATTCACCACACTGCGGGCAGACATGGGAAAAAATCTAACTCTGGAGGGATCAAACTACCAGAGCTTCGCTACTCTAAAACTAGGATCTCAAATGAGGGAGAGCTACCTCTTATTTATAGAAATTTTGGCTGACTGCGATATTGCATACACGATATCATGGGTAGATGAGATATCGCGTACACGATATCGCAGCCCATGAGATATCGCATACGTGATATCACGACCCATGATATAACGTGGGTGTGTTATCGTGGGTGCCTTAATGTGACCACCAGCAATACGTAACCCCCCTGTGCTAATCAACATCATTTTCAACTGCTCATGCAGGGGGAGTTTTTCAAAATTCCTCTCTACGACTTGCGATTACGCGTCCCTTGCTTTCATATCCATAACTCGCTCGCTGGTACTCCAATTTTCATTCCGTTTGAAACTACTTGAACCCAGAGTGTTTAGCTTAGTCGTGGGGGAGGGGGCACATGCCGAATAGCGTATAAATTTTTTGAAATTCATCATCACCCAAAGGAAATTATTAAGGGGAATTAGTTATAAAATAAAGAATAAAATGTGTCAAACACAATTTCATCCCCTTAGCTATACCAGAAAATTAAATTGGGAAACGACCTAAGCAAAGAGGACTCAACATTATAATATTTTAGGGACATGTTCTTCCAATAATTAACATCACATGGAAATAAAGTAAATTTATTAAGGCATGCAGTAAGGTATAACCTAACTTTGGTAACAACCTTACTAACAATTGGTCCCGTGTGATTGCAGATGGCCCCGAAACGCGGATAACAGGAAGGTCCTGCTCAAGGTGCGATTGAACGATCTCAAAGAGGTGGAAGACAAGATCCTACCGGACAACATGCAGAACAGGAGGAACAATCATTCACTGTTCATCAAGAAGATCCTCCTACCGTACAGTCTGTGTAGGCAGAAGCAGGAGATACCCTCTCTGAAAGTGGTGTCTGGTACTCAAGGGAAACATACCAATTTTAACATAATAAAGCAGAAGGCACCATGGTTAACATTTGTGGTGTGACTATTGATTTCTCTATTCAAGACATTTCGGAAGTATTAAACCTTCTGAACACAGGGCCAAAGGTTACTCAGAACTAGCTGGACACTTTTAGAACCGAGCAACTTAATAAATTGTTGACAGAGAATAAAAGGGTGGCGGAAGAAAAAGAGAAGGCTGACTGGGCTGCATCTATAGCACAAGTGCAAACTTACATGCACGCCAAGGCACTCAAGGCCTTACAGGAGGAGAAACTCCAGGCCACACTTCAACGCCATCAAATCCCAAGACCTGGAGCAAAAGAAAAGGGAAAGACACTAATGGAGGAGCCACCGCCACCAGGAACTACATGAGTTCCACCATTTTTGTAGTTGTAGTATTTTTTCTCTGTGTTGTGTCTTCCCATACTACGGCATTAGTCCATTTATTTTTCCAATTAATAATCCCATACCTATCCACTGTGTAATTAATTAAGCTTGTTCTCCTTGTAACTCGAGGACAAGTTTTTATTCAGTTGTGGGGGTATGCTGAGATGCGATTCGCATAGTCTCTTAACAATATGCATCAACTTCTTTCATTGGATAAAATCATGGTTTGGACAGTGGTCAGAAGTCTTCATGTACCTCTCCATGGTGATGGCAAGAGGCTCACAGGCTTGTTGCCTCCATCCCGCCATCTCCTTTCAGATTTTTGAGATTTGGGGCATAAGTTGAAAGTTTCATATAGAATACCTTGATCATATCTACTCATTGTTGTATTGATTGAGGAGGCAAAGATTTATATTAGGTTTTTTCATTTTTAGTGAAGGTAGGGGGAAACTACTACACCTTTTGCCAATCACTTATGATTTCTTAAAGATAGCAAGCATTGTTATAGGCTTGCACATGAAGCTAGGGATCATCATTGATATACCCTTTATAGGTTGGGACATCAGACATGTTAATTCACTTGACCCTATTGTCCCAAACATGCTTTCTTAAAATGTATATAGCTTTGGTCAAGTCATGATAATCAACTTAGTCAAAAATGGGAATCATCATTATCATTAGCATTTCTAAAAAAAAGTAGATGCTAGAACCTAAAAAGAATGTCATCATGTTGAGCTACACTTGATGCAAATTTACCTAAGTAGGAGCCTTAGTGGTGAGCTAATCCTTTGCCTTTCCTATTTTCTTGAGCATCTTGCTCCTCATCTAAGTGGTTAGATGTAAAGCTATGGCTAGCTTCTTCTTTCGCCATCTAATCCTAAAGATCTTACATGTACACAAGCTCATAATCATCAAGCATAGGTTTATGAGCCTTTTACATCTCACGTTCATCCTCAAGCCCCATATTGATCAAGGCATCAATGAGATCATCAGGTGAAATAATAACTAGATCTCTTGTGAACTAGCCATGAGCATCTATCCACCTCCCTTTCTTATTTTGATGATACATTGGTACAACTAGTAAAAGGGTCTTATCCTTTAAGTTTTTGAAAGGAATAAAAGCTTTTCTCCATTTTGGTGCATCACTAGTGATCTTAGATGAACTCTTAGCACTCTCTACAATTTTGTTCACATTTACAATAATCTACATATACAAAGCTAAAACACACACTAGAATTGAATAAAATTTAAAATCATAAATGTACAAGTATTTGTAGATAATTCACCAATGTCCTCCTTAACAACAACAAAAATGATAGGGGTCTTGCTAGTTTTGAACCAATGGAATATATCATACAAATAGTAGTGCGATCCAGTTATAAGCTTTGAGGATGATGTTGAGTGGATTACCAAGAACACTTATGTATATCATTACATTCAATAAATATGAAAGATATCATAATACATATGATATAGATAGAAAACTTTGTTGCCATGGTCTAAGGTTGAAAAAATATATATAATTTTATGTTTTATAATTTTTATGGACTTTATGAATATAAAAATAAAATGAATATAAATATACATGCATTGCAATCCCACATAGGAATAGGGACAATGTTTGTGTTACAATCCCTTAGGGGGTAGGTGCACCACACACACACACACACATGCATACGTGAAATGTAATAAAATGGCTCTTAGTTACAACCTTGATGATCCAATATCATGCTGTATAGTTGTGACCTTTTTGGGTAAGTTTGAATCATTGAAACTTATGAAAATAAGGAAATACATATTATTAATGATATTAAATTTTATAATATTTTTAGTATTTTAATATTTAAGGCATTAAGGATGCAAAAATGAGGAAAACCATAAGCTTTATTCATTATGCAAACATTGGACTCTGCTTTGATCAAATGGTTCTAGTCTATGTAAGCAAGGTAGTACTCTAACAGAGTCTAGCTATACTTGTAAAAGCAACAACTCAAAACACATACAAGATAGGGAAGGAATCACTTACCCAAGGAAGAAAGAGCTCTTCACATGAAACCAGACATCAAAATCCCAAATGAAATGCTTGGAACTAAGTTCATTTTTTATGGAGCTCATCCTAATTATTTATAGTTTTTACACCATAACAACAAGAGTTTGCTAGTGCCTAGGCATTAATAGAGGTTTGTCAACATAGCTTGGACAACCTAGACCATACCTGAAGTGGCCAAAGAGAAAAAGTACCTAAACTAAGGCATCAACTCGAAGGGGGAGGGGGGTGGGGGTGGGGGGTGTGGAATGTTGCTTAAGTGCTCCTACATTAACACAAGGGGTGCACTAGTGTAGGGAATCTAGCATATTCCTACCATCATAATTTTCTCTTATTTTTCTAGATGAAAGCTAGGAGGCCTAAGAACATGTCAAAACCTTTGGAGGGTCTCCAAACAAAGCCAAAATATTCTTGAGAAGCTTGGAACATGTTCCAACTCTATGAGTGGGAATAGGAGGGAAAGGATGCATACCTTAGAGATAGAAACCTTAACCATATTTGTGAAAACCATAAACATAGGATGCATGAGATACATCTTGAATCTAGGGCTTACAATTGACTTACAAAATATCACAAGATGACTCATTAAGATCTTAGTCCAAGAGGTGTTGATGGATTTGGCTCACAAGATGGATCACGTGTATGATGCTATAAACATAAAGATGGTGACTACTCTTAAGGAAATTAAAGATAAGATAATTGACATTTTGCTAAAAGCTATTACACCTTATGGTTGTAAGAAGAAAGATTATTGTAAGGGTAAATGTAAGATCTCTTTGTCAAAACATGTTGAAGTAGAAGAAGGGATATCATACTTTGATTATAAAGATTCTTGTAAGTATTACATATACCTTTATAACATATAGTGCTACAAAGTGGTGGCTCACATGATCAGTGAGATAGTATGAGCTGAGATGCCTATTAATCCTAAGTTTAGATTCTCTCCCCCTACTCTCTCTCTCTCCCTTTTCCTCCTAGCTTAATTAAAGTTATTTTCTATTACCTCTAGGAGTAGCACTAGTTTAGGACTGCATCATACACCTCACTCTAGAATAAACCATATGTGAAAAAGAAAATACTAGTCCAGATGGGAAGATAGCAAATTGCAATCAATGAGTAACTATCTAGATACCACAACTAGCCAATCTGCGAAGTTCGACCAGATCGTGCATGAAATGCTCATATTCGTATGGTTGAGTGTAGGGGTACCTTGCCACTCATCAATCATCCTAAGGTGTTAGCTCCTCACACAACCCTAAAAAATTCCTAAATAAGATATGATATTGACTCAATGTCAATATCCAAGTCAACATGGTTAGTATGCAATCACCATAATACATGTTCATTGATAATAAATGACGAAGTGTTGTTTGACAAGCTACATTGACAAGCATGCATCAATGCAGCCTTGTCAATGTAGCCTCTTTGATGTATCCTTGTTAACACATGGTGACATCTATCAACACAAATGCGTTGATGCTAATGTAGTTAGGCCTATATAAATGTGCATGCCAATTACATTTATAGTACCTTAGTGTCAATAGGATAGTAAAGCCCTTGTAGTTTGTCATTCCTAGAGTTAAAATATTTTCTCTTTGAGTGTCCACAATGTGAGTGAAAGAGATTATATAGAACTTTATTTGAACATCTATACCTGAATCCTTTGGCATGAATGGTAATAAAGTTGAGATTTATAGCATTCATTATAGAACTTAGATTAGCTTAATCTTTCTTAACCAGCATTTTACATTTCATGTCACAATAATTAAAGTAATTAATCATGAATACATAAGTACAACCACTTTGAGCATAACATATAATGCTTGGTAATCCCAACAATGATCATTTAATACACATAGTAATCATCACTTGGTAACCTAGTAGCATTAATACGAGTTCAGGATATGTACAAGAAGTGGGTATGACTACTTATGTTAGGATAGTTAGCCTTTAGATAATTTAGGTAGTTAAAATAGCTAACCATTTAATGTTCATTTTCCTACCTAAAACTTAAGATAAAAAAATATATAAAAATATAAATATAAAAAATATCATATACCTTAACTCACACTTAACCATACATCAAGCCTACACAAGTATGAGTTAGGAAGTCAATGATCACATGACCCTTTAGTTTATAGTCTTTATATATAGGTGAAATTAGGAACTAAGCCTATAGAATTTGACCAAATTGCTAGTGCACACTTGTCATTCATATGATTGGGCACAAGGAATACTTGTTCCTCATCATTGGTGCCATTGCTAGGAATACAATTTAGCTAGGTGTGCTAAGTAGGAAAAGACCGTGACATTATACAATGACATTGTAAGGACTAATCAATGATAAATCATTAAGAAAATAATAACACACCAATGAGCACACTATTTCTAGTAAGAGCTGACATGGCTTCTTCTTGCAGGGATGAATCTCCACCATTTACAGTCAGATCCAATTAGTAATAGGAGGTCCCAAAAGCATCCCAACAACTTCATGTTGTCTACACCCATCTAGATCCCTATAATTTGGATTTCACCTTCATCCTACATTAAGATGAGCAACTATACTAAAGGGACATGGAAAGCAACATTGTATTTTCTCCCGATCAATCTATTCTTGTCATGCTGATGAACCATCTCATCAAGTAGGGCATTAGTGTAGTCAATGTGAAGTATGAGGTCCAAGACCATACTTACTGAGATTATTATGTTATTAATGTCTAGTGTAAGAAGGATTAGCAAATGGAGGTATGATACGAGGCCTCTAAGTGTAAGAGGGTCCCAACCTATTTATTCTTGTAATAGCATAAGAAAGGTGAGGACTTCGTTTAAGGATAATTCCAATACACAGATTCTCCTCCTTTCTATGATGAGAAGACCCTTAATGAAAAGTTTTAGTCAACTATGGATAACTTAGGTGAGGCAAAGACTAATTCTCAAGACCAAGGGGCCTCAAGGGATAGAAATCCAAGCCAAACATCAAAGGATAGGGATAATGATAAGTACAAGGAGAAAGAAAATAAAGGCAAGCTAATTGGGTTAGGAACTTAAGGAGAAGAACTAGTAGGCATTGTTCTACTAGTTCTCCTTCTTCTTCATCCTTATCATCCTCTCCATCATCATCCTCAAACTCTAATAGGGGGAAGAGGAGCTGAGACAAAAGGAGTAATAGTCAGGATCAGGATGGAAATGAACAATGAGATGGGAATAAAAGTAGATCCTACAAGGATGATCAAGAATAGGAATAATGACAACCATAACAGGAGGAGCATCATCATAAAATAAGACATAGCAAGACTCATTATAGAAATCATGGCCACGACAAAGGCCACCAAGATTGTTGTGACTATGATGAGCCTTTATTGGCTACCTAGAACATGTTGAACATTTTAGAGGTAGTGAGGATATCTACAAGTCACTTGAAAGATAGTTGAATAAAAAGGTTGGATATGAACAATATTCCTAGGTTTTAATGGGGATACAATTCAGATCCACAAAATCATCTTCAAGCCTTTCATGATGTCTGTTCCTTATAAAACATAGAGATGGAATGGCAAAAGTTTAAGATATTTCCCAGGATATTTATCAAGGAAGCTAAAATTTGGTACTAGTCCTTAACATCTGAATCCATTTGTTGATGGAGTATTATGTTAGAACTACTTAATGAAAAATACCAAATGTAATCTAGAGTGTTTAACTTGTGGAGATAGAGCCAAGGATGGAAACAAGGTAATCATGAATCTTTGGATGCAGCCTTGGGCATGTACTATTCTCTTCTACATCGATGCCTAGGTTATGGATACTCTCAAAGTGATCAAATTTAGAATATCATAGATGGGATCAAAAATAAAACAATAAAAACCTTTGGGGTCTATGTCCAAGAAAGACTTTCTGAGATGTAGGCCCATTAGATTCAAAGGTTGATTGATTAGGTGGAAAAAGAAGAAGGAGAGCTCGGAAAGTGTGAAAGTGCAGAGTATAACATGGATTCCTCCATTCATAAAAGGGAGGTGTATTTCTATGACCTTGAGGAGGAAGCACCACTTGATGAAGTAGTGCAAAGGAAAACCTTGCTGATACAAAAATCTATCACTAAAATATTGGCTAAGGTGGATAAGATGTGGGATCCTTGGATGAGAAGTACCAATAGCTTTGAAAATTGCAAAAGAAAGAAGAGACCAAGGGAATAGTGATCAAGAAAGAAGGAAGAAAAAGAATGCAAAGCAAGGTTATTACAAAAACAAGGGTAAAGCTATAGTATTAGAAGAGGTTGCAAATTTGGAAATCGATGATGATGGCTATGAAATCTGCCAATATGAGCATCCTAAGGGATGTATGCATTTGTAGGAATCTAGGATGTATGCATTAAATCCCAAATTTGCAAAATGACAAAAAATTAGGTAGTTGCCTTATCCACAAGACAACTATAGGCAACAGTTCCACCAACAAACGTATTATCCAAGTGGAGTGGTACCACAACCTTAGGAGTAGTATTAGTAGTGGAAACACCCTACTACCACCACAATAGAAATATCCCTATAGGAAACTTGATCCTTATGGATATTATGTCCATTAGCTTGTATCCCCATGTGACTCCTCTAGCCCCATTTCCTTTACTTACAACTACCACCCTCCAAAATACTACAAAGCACCTTCTCTAAGAGGGAAGTATCCTTTTCCCTTTCATCCTTCTTAGCACCTATCAACTCTTGCACCACAACCAACTACACCTTTGCCACCTACTTCATCCATGCAAGGTGAAATCCCCACATAACCATAGTAACAAAATGCCATGAGGGTGTTGAATCTATAGCTGAATATCCATCTAAGTGATCATAAACCAAAGCCTAGTAAGAGGTCATTCTTCAGAACCAATAGCTCCCTAAAGTCCTTGCAAACACCTATGGCTACTAACCCTACTGCATATACCTCCAAGAATACCATTGAGATACCTTAAAACCAAACATCTTCCTAGATCCATACTATCATGTTGATCAATACAGTCATGGATTGGCTAAAGGTTGGTAACCTTCCCAAGAAACGATCTAATCTTGGGAATCCCCTCATTTACTTACAGATCGTAGGAAATAAGCCATGCAAAGCTCTCTTAGATTTAGGTTTTGGAGTTAACTTGATTTCCAAAGAAATATATGAGTCTTGAAACCTACCTCCTTTGAAGAAGAGAAACATCAAATTGGAGTTGGTAAATCAGTTTATCACTATCACTCTGAGACTAATGGAGGACATTGTGATCACTATCTGTGGATGGTCCTATCCTACTGATTTCCTTTTGATCCATGTGGAAAATTGTAAGGAAGACTTTCCTATTATTATGGTAAGGACATGGCTAAGTACAATTGATGTCAATATGGGGATTCAAGACCTTTCCTTGAAAATTTCCAAGGAGAATGAATTGACAAAGTCAAGAAGAAAAGGGTTTCATGCATTACATACAGTATCATCGGGGGTCATTGCATGAAAAAACTATGGACGATCAAGGATACATCATTCAAAGCATGTAATTAGTGTGCCAAAATAGCAGTAATTCAAAAGTTCTTGTATGTAGTAGCCATCAAAAAATAATGACCCATTGGCTGATAATAGATTACCAAGCTAAATTCACCATGTGCACAAAATCATGTGAGAGCCTCACTAGAACTTATGTTAAAAACATAGATGAAATGAAGCAAATTTGTTGCCAACCCTTCCATACACAAAGTGATATGAATTAGGGAGAGTTGGAGATTGTTGACCAATTTAAATAATAGCCCCTTAAATTAAAGGCTTTTCCAACAATGATGAAATTTACCTTTCTCAATAATGGCAAGCCAATAAGCATTAATACCACACTTGATTTGAAACAAAAATAAAACTATTGAAGGTGGTGAACAAATGGAAAATAGATTTTACTTGGTCATATCATGAACTTACAAGAATCAATCCATGAATGTGCCAACATTGTATCTATATAGATTCCTCCATTAAGCCAAAGAGACAACGACAACTTAGGTTGAACTCCAAATTGAAATAGGTTATCAAAGAGGAGGTTGAACAACTCCTCAAGGTTGGGTTCATCTATCTAACTGTAGATAGTAAATGGGTTAGGCCACTCATTATTATTTCTAAAAAAGGAGGAAAATGAAGAGTCTATATAGAATAATGGTTATTGAACATGGCAACTTACAAGGATCAATTTCTATTGTCATTTGTCGACCAAGTGCTGGATGCCATAGTAGGGAATTATTATTAAAGCTTTCTGGATGGTTACAGTGGCTATAACCAAATCTAGATTATAGTAGAGGACCAAGCTAACACTACACTAACAAGTCCCTACGGGGACTTTTGCATACAAAAAGATGCCATTTAACCTATGCAATGTGGTTGTTACATTCCAACGATTGGTCCTTAGCATCTTTCAAAAAAAAAAAAGTAGTAGGGTAGAAGTATTTATGGATGACTTCTCTACCTATGATGCCACATTCAAGTAAGCCTTGGATTGTCTTGAGTAGGTGCTTCAATGCTATGTGGAGACTAACTTAACACTCAACTAGCAAAAGAACCATCTAATGGTCCAGGAGGGCATTGTACTAGGACACAAAATTTCAAGAAAATGGATCAAGGTATACCCAAAAAAAGTATAGGTCATCCAAGGAATCACTAAGAAGCCTAAAATAGTGAAAGATGTAAGGTCATTCCTTGGTCACACTTGGTATTATAGGCACTTCATTGAAAACTTCTCCAAAATTGCTAATCTATTGGTTAAGCTTACTAAGAAGGATGCACCCTTCACTTGGACTAGGGAATGTAAACATGCATTCCAATAGTTAAAGCAAAATCTCATGGAAACTCCAATTCTACATGCTCTTGATTGGTCTAGATCATTTCACATTATGACTGGTGCATCCAACTATACTTTGGAGGCCATGCTTACATAATTGGATGATAAAAAACGTTCATACTACATCCATTGTGAAAGATGAAGCATGGTGGAAGCATAATTGAACTACATCACTACAAAAAAAGGCTCATGGTGGTGGTGTATGCCTTAGAGAAATTAAAGTACTATGTTCTTGGATATTAAGTTTTTGTGCACATAGACCATAGTGCTATCTAATTCCTCGTGAACAAATCAATGGTGAACCTATGTGTCATACAGTGGCTGGTGATTCTATAGGAGTTCAATCTCATTATGATGGACAAAAAGGGAGCCAAGAATATGGTCATTGACCACTTGTCTTAATTATGATGGGAAAAAAAAGGATGAATGATCTTAATTTGACCAATTTCTAGATGAACTCCTCTTTTCCAAAACTATTGAAATGTAAAGTCCCAAAGGTACTAATTGGTACAAGGACTTCCTCTTCTATCTACTCACTCAGGAGCTACCACAAGAATGGGATACCAAGAAGAAACAATAGTTTCTTCACCAAGCCAAAAACTACATGGAAATCAAGGATAACCTTTATAAGGTTTGCATCGATGGCTTGGTAAGAAGGTGCATGCCTAACAATGATTGACTTCGAGTCCTCAAGGATGCTCACAATTGCTCTTTTAGGGGCCATTATGTTGGGAAGATGATGATCATTAAAATCCTCAATGTAGGATATTATTGACCAATCATTTTTAGGAATGCTCATTGATTCTTCCATTCATGTGAATGTTGCCAACAAGATGGAGGAATGACTATACAGATTGAAGGGCCTCAATAATAAATTCAATCACTAGAGCCTTTTAATATCTAGGGCATTTATTTCATGGAGCTCATATATTCCATGTTCAATGGAAAGATGTACATCATTGTAGTAGTTGACTACTGCACAAAATGGGATGAAGCTGTCACTGTCACTAATTGTTCATCCTTTATGAAAGAACATTTTGTACAATAGAATGTGTTAAATAGGTCTGGTCTAATAAGGGCACTAATTTCTAATAATGGAACATATTTTACAGGTGTAATTTTTCAAAAACTAATGTAACACTTGGGGCTAGAACACAAACTTACAACTCCATTTCACCCCCAAGCTAACAATCAAGCCAAAGTTACAAAAAGGAAAATAGCTAGAATACTAACCTATATAGTTAGTAAATATAAGAAAGAGTGGAGGACAAAACTCAATGGTACTCTTTAGGCTTATTAATCAACTTGGAAACTTTCTATTGGTTATTTCCCTTATGAGTTAGTGTATAGGAAAATTCCAATGCTTCTAATCTAAGTAGAGCTCCATACACTTTCAACAACTTGTGAAGTTAACCTCAATTTGAGTCTAGTCCAAAGGGAATGATTAATAATACTAAATGTGCTAGAAGAGAACCAGTTAGTAGTCCCATCCATGAATGAAGTGCATAAGGCATAGACCAAACAACATCATGACTTAATGATAAGAAAAGTGAAATTTCAATTAGGAGATAAGGCTCTCTACTAAAGTCCCATGCATGTGCCACAACGCTCAAAATTCCAAACACTAAATAATGGACCTTATATTATTCATGAAACTTTTTCATTTGGGGTCATGACAATTTACCGTCTTTCTAGGCCAAACAAGCAATTTCTATTCAACATTCAACAACTAAAACCTTTTCTTGAATCAAGAATAATCAGCAGCATGGACACCTCAACCAATGGTCAAGCACATTCTATCTTTTAGATCTCCTCCTTCCAACTCAGTCATGGGGGTGATGACTATCCATGTTAAGATTCTATGATGGCTACTTAGTTTTTCAACTTTTTTTTTGTTTTACACCATTATTTATATGTTTTTAATTTTCTTGAATCTTTTACAACTTATTTTATACATTTTCCATTGTTTATTTTTCCTTATGTGTTATTTTCTTATTTGTTATCCATCAGGAATCTTACATTTTTTCCATAGCTTCTACTATTGGAAGTTCATTTAAAACTAAACTTAATGTTTGGATTGACTGTTTAATTACTAGATTTTCTTTTAAGATTATAACATTGATTAATGAAGCATTAATTTTCTAATGGTAGTAGGTAGTGAGTCATGTCATCCACCCATTTCATTCAATTCTATGGGGTTTTTCATCTTAAAAGCATGAGGTCATTTCCTAATTACAACTTACAAATAATCAATGACTTTGATACTTAATGAATTTCGAATGGACTAAGTGGAATGGAAAAGGATGTGGCTTCAAGGGGATTTATCATCTTCTATACCCAACTACCTTCTTGAGTTTTTATGAGTAGTTGATCCTAGCATTAGACTAGTTAAGCAAAACGTTTGTAAGATTAGACTTTATTTGGCCTTGTTAGTTCGTGATGAAATCATAAAACTATATCAAGCTAGTTTTGTCAGAGCTATTGATTACGTGGAATGGGTTTTCAACATAGTGGTAGTCCCTAAGAAAAATGGAAGCATCTGCATATCTATTGATTTTTGAGACCTAAACAAGGCAACCATCAAGGATGATTTCCCTTTGTCTAATATTGACCAACTTATTAATACCATGGCTAGGCATGCCTTGTTATCCTTTATGGATGGGTTCTTGGGATACAACCATATGAGGATCAAGCTAGAACATCAACTCAGCATGACCTTCATAACCCCTTGGGGTAGCTTTTGTTATATTATGATGTCCTTTGGCCTAAAGAATGCAAGAGCAACCTACCAAAGAGCCATGACATACATCTTTAGTGACTATATGCTAAGTTTACTCAACAATATGTCTTTGGTTATGAGAGAAATCATGGCCTGGTCATCTATAAAGTAGAAAATGGTATCTAACTAGGTTCATATCCAAGGGTTCATGTTGGTCCTATTTCCATTATTGGATTCATTTCCTTAGGTTGAACACCCTCGCATAGGATTGGTATTTCTTGTTGAAGAGTTCCAACATTGTGGACCACCGATGGATTGAATTTGGTTTCAACAATATATACCATACTTTGGCTCTATCTATTAGTGTCCTAGTGGAGAGCTTAAGCTTTTGGCACTCACTTTTAATGTTTTGTAAGATGTAGGCATCATGGAAGGCTTGTAAATGACTTGGGATGTATGCTCTAAATTCTAGACTGGCATGAAGGCAAGCACACAAAAGGTTACCTTATCTTTAAGGCAACTCACTATCCAAAGTGGCTAACAACCATGCTCATGACCTTAATCTTGTACTTAAATGATGCCTCAAGTATGAGCTTATGCTTAACCCTAAGAAGTCTATCTTTGGTATTAAAACCGATAAGATTCTTGGCTTTGTAGTATTCAAAGTAGGAATACATGTCAATATTGATAAGGTTAAGGCTATATGCAACTTTGCAACACTGACTAACCTTAAGGAGCTTCAAGGATTACAAGGCATATTACAATTTATTCATAGGTTTATCACTAGGATTACATATAAGTTACAATCCATGCAACACTTGCTTAAGAAAGAAGTTCACTATGAGTGAATGGCTCAATGCTAAGAAGCCTTTGAAAACCTTAAGCAAGATTTGGTACAACTACTGATGATCTATCCTTTGCAAGAGGATAAAACTTTTTACATCTACCTTGCTATCTCTAACACATCTATTGCCTCTCTACTCTGTTAGAAACAAGATGATGGAGTGGAGCTTCCAGTATGTTACTTAAGTCATGCATTAGTTGCCCATGAGACCTAATACACTGAAGTAGAGAAGTATTATCTAGCATTGGTTTTCTCATTGAAAAATTGGAGACACTACCACTTTAGGAGCTAGGTCAACATCATTTGCAGAGATAACATGCTTAGAGTCATACTACCCAATATCTAAGAAAGTAGCCATATAGCCCTTTGAAAAGCCATAATAGCAGAGTTTGATCTTCATTATGTTTCCTAAGCCTCAACGAAATGTAAGCTATAGTCACACAACTCACTGATTCTCCAATAGAAGATCACGTAATCATAAACACTGAATTCCTTGACAGATATGTCACAATTATTAGCAATGCACCTAAGGGCTATGAGGTAGTCATGCACTTCGATGGAGCATCAACTACTCATGGGCCAGTGCTTCTACCATCATAACCTTTCCATCTAGTGAAGTCCAATCCTTCACCTACAATTTTGAATTTCCATGTACCAACAATGTAGCAAAGTATGAGAATTTTATTAGAGGGATGATGGTAGCTTGTGATCAAGGAAGAAAATTCTTAATGATCAAAGGTGATTCATAACTTGTGGTCAACCAGATAACCAAGGTTTACACATGTAAAGCCAAATATTTGTAACCTTACCATGACCTATGAAAGAAACTAATGCAACATTTTGCAAATATCAATATCCAATATGTATCCTGAAACAAGAACATCATTGTTACTGCCATTGCAACCATGGCCCTCAATGTGATACTAGATGTGCTTAGCAAGTTGCCCACCTTAACCATGGACTATGCTATTTCCATCACACAGAGCACTAAGGATACCTTTGTAGCCATAGTTCATACTACTCCCCCAAAGGAGTGGTATGATGATATCAAGTTTTACCTTATTCATGATGAACCTTCACAAGGCCTGATTGCCACTCAAAAGGACACTATACATAAATAATCAAAATAATATGTCATAGTAGGTGATAACACATTATGTCAATGACCCTATGATGGCATATTGTTAGTGTGCTTAGATAAATCCAAAGCCCACACAATCCTAAAGCAAGTTCATAAGGGTGTATGTGGGGGACATATAGGACCTAGAGCCATGACTACTAAAATTAGGTGACTAGGCTATTACTACCCCCATATGGAAAATGACTACCTATTGAAAGTTAAAACATGTGACACTTTCCAACAACATAATAACCCTATACACATACCACCAATTAAGTTACACAACACTCAAATAACTTGGTCATTTCAATGGTGGGGGTTGGATATCATTGAACCTATAATGCCTGTCTTCTGTAGGGCATAACTTTATTATCACTACAACTAAATACTTTATGTAGTGGCTTGAAGCTATTCCCCTAAAGAGGATAACATCTAAACAAGTTTTTAGATTCATACTCAATAATATAGTAGCCCATTTTGGTATACCTATGTCCATAATCACAAACAATGAACCATAATTTACTATCCAAGAAATGAAAAAATTTTGTCATGACCTAGGCATTAACCATTCCTTCTCATCATCATATTACCCTCAATCCAATGAACAAGTTGAAGTAAGCATAAAGGCCATTATAAACTAGCTCAAGAAGATGTTGAACAACAAAAAATGCAAGTGGCATGAGGAGCTTGTCCATGCACTTTGGGCCTACAGAATAATATTTCAAACCACAATTGGTATAATCCCATATAGCCTAGTTTATGGTTTTGAGGTTGTTTTACTTCTTGAATTACAGGTGTCATTACTCCAAGTAGCCCTATCAAACTTCATCAACAATGAACAAAATAAGAAGTTGCACACCATGGACCTAGACTTGGTGAAGGAGCAATGGGTACAAACACTTACTCACATCGAGCAATATTAGGAGAGGCAGAAATGATAACACCACCAAAACCTTAACAAATGCAAGATCAAGGAAGGTGACTTGGTCCTTAAAGTTGCCCACAAGCATATGGACAAATTCTTAGCCAAGTAGGAAGGTCCTTTCTTGGTCACCAAGGCCTACAACAATGGAGCTTTTAGGATAGCAGCCATGGATGGGAATGAGTTGGCCAATCTAGTTAATCATTCCTATCTAAAGCCTTATTACATGTATCCTGAAAGAACTAATAGTTGACATCAATGACCTTGATAGTCAATAACAAGTAAGCCTATAGAACCTTGCGTTACTTTTTGCACAATGGAGGAAATGTTAAACTTTGTAACATGTGTGACCCATGATAGTCTAGTTGTCTCATCATTCTATATGGCCTTATGAATTACATTGTAATAATATGTTTCCTTTGTTTTGTTTCTTGTTCTCTTAGAGATGTGCTTGTAGGATGAAGCCTAAATTCATCACAAAGGTGCAACTCATCACAACAGCAAGTCACCATGTGACCTCAATGCACAAGATTCAATGAGTTTGTCCTATTGTGTCAAGAGTGCTTATGAAATTTCCATCCTACCACCATCTCCTTGAACCTAGCCCCATAGCTTGATAAGGACCTTCTGTATCCTAAATAACAAGGATGACCTATTTTTGACACTAATGCATTATGGTCATATGAAATCCCTTCATCATGCTCCACTCATAAGTCCATTGAATGTAACACATCTTATTCAATGGGAAAATCATTAAGCCCATTGATAGTAACACATCTCATTCGATGCAAAAAATAAATTAAATGGGCCTTGATAAAGGAACCCAATGAAGGTTTCATCACACAAACAAAATAGGGAAACAAATTGTCAAGAAGCCAAAAAGGCCAATGAAGACCAAAAGAACAAATCAATGACTCCAAACATGCAAAGTGAGGAGCCTAATGACCAAAGAAACCTTGGAATGAAATGTTGGATCCCCAGACATATTGCCAAGTAATCCCCATTTCAAAGAATGAAGTGCCAACACCAATTGATTGATCAATATGTTAATGCCATGTTGTACCCATGATGTCAACACTTGGAACTCAGTGTTAACCCTCATGACCGAATGTAACAGTCATTACCATCACCTCATTATAGCCTTATTCCATCATCACAAGCACTCTTTGGGCATGATTCAACATGAGTAAATGAAGCACAGAGGGGGAACACTGGTGGTGGATCTACAATGATGTTCTGTATTCTTTGTTGGTGCCTCTCATGTCAATACTCCAAACACCAACAAAAGGGATCAATGAAACACCACTAAGAAAGCTCATGTTATAACATTTTTCATTATGACCCTCACGCCATGAAACCCAAGGCTAAAACTTCATTGTAAAATGTGAAGATTACACTCCAAGAGGTGTAGTTTCACATACTATAGCTTTTGGGGCTAAACAATGCCTCATAAGTGGTAAAATCCTCAACCCCAAAGTGAAAAGAGTTATATTATGTCCATATTTTGGCTTAGGGGGGTTGAATATGTATTTTAGACTACCAAAATTTGCATTTTGATGGGTTTTGTATGGGGTATAACTTTTGCTACGCTGAAAAAACCTGAGGGGATATAATCTCACCCATGCCTAGTGTTTGGGGTATAACTCTTATCATCCCACCCCCCAACATTGCTACTGCACCTCCAATATTGCACCTTCCTCCCCCTTCCCTTACATTGCTCTAGCATGGCCCTAAGACATCAGCATTACTCCAATGTTAGCGATGGTCTTGTAATTCCAACATGGCTCCTACAACTTCACCATGGGTATTATGCCCCAATGTGGGTGTTATGCCCCCAATGAGGATTTTGTAGACCTAGCATTGCTGTTGGAAGACCTAGAATGGGTGGAAGAAGCTAGCATGGATAAAATTTTTGTTTACTATTTTTAGTAAATGGAGCGGTTTTGATGCCATGGAGGGGCATCAAAACTTACCATACATAGAAACCATGTTGTATTTAGCTACCTACAACACTTATACGTGACAAAAATCTATCAACAATTAAGCAAAAATTTGTAGCCAAATTTATGGCTAGAACCCTATAGAAACCAATCCCCAACACAATAGAAAGATTTAACTCTTTTTATATTCAAGATCTCAAAAATTCATTATAGGAATAAAGCTTTTAAGAGAAAATTTTAGCATGGAGCCCATAACCATTGTAGTTATTTTTAACCCCCTTGAGATTGTGTGTAGTTTTGCAACAACACTGAGCAACCTAGGCTTTGAGACTCCTAGTGTGACTCTTCTTGGTACCCAAAACCTCCACACATCGTACCCCCCTACACCACCAATGTTGAAGATCTGGTAAGGAGTGTAGCAAGGTTTGATAGCATTGGGAGGTGTGGATGCTTTAGATCATGGAGCTAACTATGGCATTCAAAATCACCAGTTTTAACAGAATCCAAACCCCTAGCAAAGTGAACCTCCCTACTTCCTTAGGCACATCTTGTATACATTTTCTAAACCCCTTTTATTTTTATCAAAATAAAGTTTACAACTCTATTTGTTGTGCAAGCTAAAGCATAGTTGTTTTTCCTATTATGGGTATTTATTTTCAAAACTGCATTAAATTTTTACTTTGTTACCCCCATTGACACTTAGTAAGTCCTTGGGTGATTGATAAGACCATCCAAGGCACTTTAGATCCTATTTTTCATAGAGGCCCTTAGGGTTCGAAGTTAAAGCTATTCCACCTAGAATTTTCAATTTTCCAGCAACCAAATTTTTTAGGTGCTACACTTGATTGCCTCTAAGGAATAGATGCCCAAGGAAGAAAACCCCAAGGAACACTCTCAGAGGATGACCTAGATACTCTATTCCACATCAATAAAGCATTCTTCTCTTTTTCCTTTTGCATTTTCTCTCTTATTTTCTTTACACATAAGGTCTAATGTTACATATATTTGATGTTTGGTATATTATCTTCTTACACATAATGTCTAATATAACATATATTTGATGTTTGCCATGACTTCTAGGAATGGGATGTCACACAAACCAATACATCACAAGTTGATCTTCAAGCTACAATCACCAATTGTACTCACTCAATGTGCTCACACACCTTCTCTTGATAGGCTCTCCATACTCAAGAGCTCTTGTTTTCCCTCATGGTATCAAGAATTATGAATTACATTAATATTTATGTATAGCAAGAGATAAGAAACCTAGAAAACTTCCCTCAACTCAACTTAAGATTCTTTAGTTGTTTTCATAGTCTTCATACCTTCTCCTTGAATATTTTTATTCTTTTTCAACTTAACCTGACTATTTTTCAATTTAGAACAAGCAATTTTGTAATTTTTCCTGGCCATATAGTTCATCCTTAACCTTGGAAAGATGTCTCCTATCAAAATCATCTTTCAGGGGGGATGTCTCCTATGTAAGAAAGACATCTTCTTTTGGGACAAGATGTCCTCTCCTAGTAGGAGACATCTTGTGTAAGAAATCTTCTCTATAGTAAGAAATCTCTTTAGAGAAGATAGCAAATTTAGCAAGATGTCTTCTCTAGTTCTAAGATGTCTTCTATCAACCACACCTCTAAGCCAAGATGTTTTCCTATCCCCTAAGATGTCTTCTTCAAGTCTAAAACCTACAAACGCAAACTTAGGGAAGAAACAAAGGGGATCGAAAGAGGCATCCCTAGACCAACTCTCCCATCCTTTAGAAAATAAACTTAGGTAAACAAGAAATTAGGGGTTGAAGTGATCCCCCACTCATGAAGTTTGGTCTCATGGACCCATACAACATCATCTGTGAACTGATCCTTCCAATGGATCAAATATTCATGCCTCTTGACTCCCTAAGTGCTAGAAGCTTTCCTCTACTTGAGTAGGATTACCTTCCTATCTATTGAAGGCTTGGACTAATTAAGAGCCCCCTTCAACTCATTAATGATATCCTATATGGTCTCCTCATCAATAGGTCCATGATAGTGCACAAGCTTTAAAACATTAAATACAAAAGACATAACAATATTATTTAGTAAAACAATCTCAAAAGCATTATCATTTATCTTAGCCCTAATTTTGAAAGGCCCAATCTTCTTAGCTTTCAATTTAATGAAGTTAATACCTCTCAACTACTTCTTCTGTAAGTGCACTAAAACCAAAGTACCAACATCAAAAGTAGGCTTCTTTTTTCCCTCATTCTTCTTGAGGACTCTCTCTTTAGCTTTTTTTTTTTTATTAAGATTTGATTTTACTTGTGCATAGAGATCCCTCATCTCTTGTACAAAATCAGTACTAAGTTAAGCTTTACCATCAAAGATGTCACAACCAAAAAATTTACTAAGGTTTAGTTATTTAATTTAATGCATGTGATTAATTCCTTCATGCTATTAGATGTATTTCAATAGATTATCTATCATATTCCTAGTTAAATCATATGATTATATCATTATTGCTACTATTATTACTGTCATTGTTATTGTTACTGTTACTGTTGTTAGCTTCCTACATAAGTTAATGTAGTCTACTTGCTAGGATCTTTTGTTAAAGTTTTGTATCCTTTGTTTTACTACTATTGGAGCTTAGTCATAGATCTACTATATATTTTATGATTAAATATTGAAATCCAATTATCCCAAGAAGTTTTTCTTTCTATAATTTATCATGCCTTTACAAGTATTTGCCTATGCCTATTTTATTCTTTAAGCACATTCAGTTATGTATATTAAATCTTTACTATGCACATTTAGTTATGCACATTTCTGCTTTATTATGCACATCTAATTATGCATCTTTTATTTTTATTATGTACATGTGATTATATAATACTTTGTTCATGGAGAAATTTTGGATCCTAAACCTACTCAGACCATATCCCTTGTCATTAAACTAGAATTTGGAGTTCATTTTTAACTATAATTAAATATTGCATAAATTAGATTTGTCACCACAATGCCTTAGGATGATTTCCTACCTAGAATCTAACCTTGCCAATGTGTGCAAGATTTTGAAAATGTAGGTTTTAATCCTCAATTCACTATAAACAAAGTTGCGGTTCTCAAGATATCACATTTTCTAGTTTGCTAAAATATAATAAAAGTTTTGTAATTTGAACTAAGCAACTGAGAAAAGTCATATTTGGATGAGATTTCAATGTATGATTTAGTAGAACACTTGAAAAAGATCATGTAGGTTCAAATGAAATTTGATTTGAAGTCTCGGTATGCATGTTATGAGTGTGAGTGTGAGGAAATTATGCAAAACAAAAAAATGAGAATGAAACTTATGAAAATGATTTTGAAAAATAAAAATTAAGAAAATAAAATCAAAAATAAAAATTTAAGTTTATGCTACACATTCACGTAGGATATGAAAAGCGTATATGATATACTCTTAATTTAGAAAAGTGTAAATATTATACACTTTATAACAAAAGTGTAAAAACATATGTTATGAAAATTTTATTTTTTCATCACCACCTTGCCTTGGATTTTCCCACTGCCTTGTCTTTGTTTTGCTATCTTAGGTGTTTTTTATTTTTGTTTAAGAAACAAACACTACTTTTTCATAGTTTCATCATTTCTAAATCATTTTCAACCTAATTTCTTCCACTTGAAGCATGTTTCTTCCATTTCTAAATAGATCCCAGATGTCATGCTGCATATGATTCTTCTGCCTATAAATAGATTGTGGCCTTTGGTATGACTTATTTGAATTGGAAGGGGATTTTGGACATGATAGTTCAAACTAAAATAAAAGGCTAATTTTGGGTATCTTGACAAGTAAGAAAGATTATTTTACTTTCCTTTTTATGTAGTTACCCTATTTTGCCATAAATTTGTGTGCATTCTTTTTGCTTTCTGGTTTTTCATTGCTTTTCCACAATTTTAACTATTATGCTGAGATTCTACCAAATTTTCATCATTTTCGGCTTGTTTTTATATAGAAATCGGTATTTTAATCTATCTAGATCATTTTCTTCTTCTTTTTTTGTGCGTTTTTGGAATTGGAAAAACTTTGCCCAGCTTGTTTCTCAAATCTTTTATGAATATTTTGAATCTAATATAATTATGAATTTGTGAGAATTGTTGCTATTATAGACTTTTGGCCATTTTGGAAAATATTTTGTATTTTTGGAATAAAATAATAATATTTATGTGACAAATTTTGCGCAATTTGTAGTGGGAGCCATGAATCTTGTAGATGCCCCCATCTACATGCAATAGTGGAGTGCTCATTAGTGGAACCCATCCCATGGAAACAGGGGTTGTTAGATGAATTTCCCACCCTAGATTTTGATTCCTAAGTTCATGTGAGGCTATGGATTTATCCGAGACTATGGCACTAAGCAATTGAGTCTAGTGGTCTATAGTGAGGCATAGTCAAGACCTATCCTTTCAATGATACATGTGCCTCAGCCATTGAGGATGTTAGTAATGAGGCTATTGCCAATAACAAGTCATGAATGACTTATTTAGGATCACAAGGATAATCCGATGATAGTAGTAAGGTTATTCCAAGAGCTATCAGTGAGTTTCTTTAGATGTTTGGTTAAAATATATATTATTTAGATTTTTTTGGACATATTTATGATATCTTTGAACACTAAAGGATTAAATAATTAAAATATATATTTACTTTGGATACTTCGATTTTATTTAGATTTTAGGAAAATTTGTGGCATTTTTGGACCTTATAACCATTTTGAATACTTTATTCGAAACTTTTATTGAGCCATATCCTAAGACTTTTGGCCCATAACTTTTATGGTCCATGAAGAGGGAAATATAATAACCTTTCTTATTTGAGGGGTTCCAACTCCCCTTGCATTTTGATGCAAAGCACCCAAAGTAGCTACAAAAACATAAGAAGAGGGACATGGAATGAAAGGTGGATCAATTATGTACAAAATAGACCCTCTATACTTGAAAAATGATTTCTATATATTTTTTATTTATTTATAAATAGAAACCTTGTACACTTTTGGGCTACTTGAGCCATCTACCTATTTTTGTAAATAAATAATGAAGTATATTAGATATGAAATTTCCATTTGTGCCATTTGCATGCAATATGTTTGGAAAAGTTTAATATTATATATTATATATTATATATTATTAAATTATTATTTTAAATTTAATTAATTAATTAATTAATTAAAATTTAAGCTTGAATATCTTTATTTCTAGATGTCTGGTTGAGGCAAAATAATTATCATTAGGGTTGTTATTTTGTGTACTATTTTTCAGCATTTATATTTTTGTGGCTATAAAAAAATCTATTTTTTAAAATAAATTTCATTCAATTATATAGGCAATTTATATAAAATTTTTGTATACTATATTGCTTTATTGTATTTATGTCCTTAATTAATAATTTTTAACTATTTTACTATTTCCTTTTGAGTTACTATATCAATGTTAAATTCAAATCCTTGGGATTTCGTAGCATCTCAATTAGTTATTTATAGGATATTTTATAGATAATTAATAGGGGTATTATAAAAGCTCTTCAAAGTATCCATCATCTTTGGACAAAACCCATAGTTCACCTCAAATGAGCTTTTCCTAATGAAATCCCATTCATCACTATTAATGTTCACATCAACATCAATAACGATCTTCTCATAATGACTACTACTATAGCCATCATTATTAAACAAATTACCATTATTAGCCTTGCTCTTACCAAGAATGACATCAAAAGTCACATTTCTTCCATCATGCATAACATAACTCACAACTTCATCACAATCACCACAATGATCATGATGCTCATCATCATAATGAAACAAACCACTACCAAGCTCAAGTGAAAAACTAGAATCCAGCATACTAGTTTTTACATAAGAGACATTACTACCATTTGCAAGGTAAAGCTTAGACTCACTTACCTCTTCATGGCTTCTCACTTAATCTTCAACATATGGCTATCCAATCACATCAAAGCTTTAAGCTTTAAGATTCCACATAGGAGTCTCTAACTCCAATGATTTCTCCTCTTCAAAGGAATCATCAATAGCTTCTACATCCCACTTTGCAGGTACCAACTCAAAAAATAAATTCTCCTCCATGGCTTGATCATCAAATTCATCATCAAAGTAATCATTCTTCCAAATACCTTAACTAGAAGACCCACCTCTCTCCCATGAGATAGCCTCAACTTTGCAAAGAATCTTTCTTCCCTTGCCACAAGGTATACAATAATTGCACAAAGAATGAGTATCATATCCTCTAGTAATGCTCTTGATCCTTCTTGAAGAAGTCCCTTAATCTTTCCCACTCCTTTCACCTTGATCTTTCACCTCCCATAACTTTTGAGGTAGGAACTCACCTTGATTAGCAACGTACATGAACTTGGACTATGAAGATCTCTTGGTCCTTTTGACGAAGCTCTTTGTTCTCTCTTCTAAAACTTTTGAGTATTAAGCACTCCTTTTCTCAATAAGAAATGCTTAAAAACTCCTTTTCTCATGGATCTCTACTTTACCAAATCTTTTATCTTCCTCGAACACCTTTGGAAAGTTCTCCTTCAAGCCTAGAATACTTGTATGAAGTTCAACCTATACATCATCCTAGTTAGTAGTAACTTTTGTTATAACAACAAAACCAAAACCTATTTCATCATGTTCCTTAATATATTCCCTCACTCCTAAAAGGATTAAGGAAGCATTAAGTGAGCTTTGCTACCTTAGTTATTTAACTATCATTAGAACTAACTCATGGATTCCATCAAGTCTAGCTACAATCCACACATTTCATGCTCCATGAAACTAAGCATCATTATTAAAATTCCAAGGTCTACCAAGAATTAGATTAGCAAAATCTATTAAAAGTACATCACATTTCACAACATCATGAACACATCCAATTTTAAATTTCAAAGTACATTGTTTCCTCACCTTTAGAGAAAAATCTCTAGACAACCAATGCACTTTATAAGGTCTAGGATGAGGATTATTTACCAACCCCAATCTAGCAACTACCCTAGAAGAAATAATATTTTCTTGAGCTTCTCTATTAATCAAAACATGAATCCATTTCTATGACATCTTGTTCCCAAATTTCATTAAAACAATGATCATTTGTTGCTTAATTCATCACATTCGTAAGCATTATAATGGAAACACCATAAAATAACTTGATAAATGGATAACCGGCTAGTACACCGAATATGAAGGAAAAATAGAGAAAAAATTTATTCATAAGAGTGTTATATTGTAACATCCTTTGAGTTATCTTACCATGCCACTTAAGTAGTAGAGGCAATCAAGAACTACCACCATAGTTAGGCTATCCAGCCGAAGGGGTGATCAATCCCTTCTTGTCTCACTTTACCCAGCTCCCGTCACTTGCCTGTTCAAGCTTTGCAACCCATGCCAACATGACCTCTAAACCTAGCCTTAAATGGCATAGGTCAAACCCATTCCTGAAGGGTAAATGAAAATTGTAACTCCTCATAATGAGGCACCCCTTTATTTGAAGGTTAATTACATTGTTTACAATACATTTCTACCCTTACTACGGGATGGAACATTATAATTTCCTACTAAAAAAACATCTAGTTCCAATGTGAAATAATAATTTTCCATTAGGATGATCTCCTAAAAATATTAAAGTCCATTCATACTCTTCCTAGCTTACCTTAGCTTGATGAAATAGATCACAAAATTTAATGTAAAATTCTTTAATATTCTTGTTACCTTTCCTTAGGAATCTTAACTTCATAATCATCTCTTTTCTCTAATAAGACTATTCAAATTTTCTTCTCAATTTGTATTTCATTGGATCCCAATCTCTGATGGGTTAACCATTTCATCTTTCATAACCTTGGAACTCCTTTTCCCACCAAGTAGAAGTCATACCTTCTAATCTAGATATAATTATGGGTACCCTTAAGTTACTCAATACCTCTTTGTTGATTAATTCTTACATTCTTGCACTATAGAAGGGTGGAAATCAATCAAATGGAGGATTGCAAATTATATGGGGTTAAGTGGCATAATCATGGTGAAGAATTTTGAACATGAATTCACTCTTAAGCAAGAAAGAAAACAACTATCTTATTATTCATGAATCTCTAGTACAATTCCATTTCACACTAAATTTATATCTCTTCAAGAACTCTTCTATCTATCTTGTTGTATTCTCCATTCGATCTCCATCTTTCTTCTTCTGGTGAATGCTTTATAGTTTCACTTCAATTTGATGCTAAAATAGCTTTAGTTAATGGTTAGAATAATGTCTAGCTAACGGTTGCAACTTTGGCGTGAGTTGTAGCTAGGTCACATCTCATGGCTCAATAAAGAAGTATGAAGCTAACTAACCACCATGAGTGACTATAATCAATATTCTTGATGAACCATTTCCAATAGTCAAGTATTCAAATCCTAATAGTTAAGTAACCAATTAGACTTAGAGGACCGTCATGGGCTATGATAGAGCTATGAGTGACAGGGACTTGTACTAATGAATTCTGATTTTCTATTCAGAAATAAACTATGACTAGCTATGATTTGAAGCTAGTAGAAATTTTGTACACTATGAGCTAATGTCATATAAGCTTGTAGTACATTTCCCAACTTGAATTTAACTTCCTATGTTTTTGATTAGGAGCTTCCATGGATTCAATAATCCAAGCTCTCTCAAAGTCACAAAACAATAAATTTGAACAAGAAAAGGAAAATGAAAGCTTTATTCTTGCTCAAATGGAGAATTTACATATGAAAGAAAGCACAAGTCTCAAGGATAGATAAGAGATTCAATCCAACTCCCACACACTCAATCAAAGAAAACACATTTACATGGATAATGATCAAAGCACCATGCCAAGACTCTCTCTCTCTCTCTACTATTCTCTCAAATACCTACATACACACACACTCTCTCTAGACTTTATTTATTAATCTAAAGGCCCAAGAGGTCTATTTATACCTTTTCCCTCTTATCTCTTCATCTTTCCTCCAATTTATCATTCAATTGAACGTTCATTAAAATCTATGGAAGATGTCTTTGAGAAATAGGAGATGTCTCTCTAAAGTGTAGAATTTATCAAAGTAGATGTCTTTGAGAAACATGAGACATCTCTCTCAAGTGAAGAAGTTATCAAAGTAGATGTCTTTGAGGTGCAGTAAATGCCTACTATGTAGTATAGACATATAAATATTAGTGTAGATGTCTATCCTACCAAGGTCAAAGTTAAATATGCTAGTTTTGAGGCCTAGAACCTCCAAACACCTCCAAACAAGTCCCCATAGTCCTTGAAACATACTAAAGTCATCAAAATGGCCCCAAAAGTCTCTGCAACATGCTAAAATACCTTGAGATCATCATCAACAAAAAAACACTAAAAGACAAACATAAAAACACACAAACATATTGAGGTTTAGATATGGGTCCCATCTTTATTCGCAAGTAACTTCACTACTTCCTCTCACTTCCTCCTTCTAAATTTCCTTCCAAAAATTGAAGGATGGACATTCCTCCTTATGGAAGTTCAAGACTCATTAAAGATCCAATTCCTAGCATATGACTCTAGACTACAGGTAGCTATGGGTTGTATAAGCTCACAACTACCTATCCCAATCCAAGCATTAAAGAAACCAAGTAAAATAGGACATTAATTAAAGTCCTAACATAGCCCCCAACTAGCTCTTTATCATCTTGATAAAAGAAAATGGAAGAATACATGTGAATTAATGAAAATAATAATAAATGAGGCATAGCATAAGAACAACTTTCATAATACCCCATAAGTATACAAAAAGAATAAATAAGGGGAAAGAGAAAGTGGAAAACAAAATGCTCAAGCTAGAGGAGTTGAGCCTTCCCCAGGAGGAGGTACAGGAGTCTCTATAAGAGGAGGAGGTTGAGAAGAACCTTCATTGAACTCTTCAATTATAAAGTTATCCTCAATAACCTCATCAACCTCCTAGTTTGTAGGGCTAGATGGTCTAGCCTGCTCATTGTTAGTGATCAGTGAGCCCATCAGTACAAACTCTAGGTCCACCAGCTCACCAACCTCTTGATTGCTAAAAGTGTGATGCAGCTCCCTTGTCTTGGAAAACATGTGATGGCTAAGGCTCTCCACATTTGAGGCTATCCAATACTGCCTCCTCTTTAGTCCATCACATCAAACATGTAGATGAATCTCCATATCATTATAATGTATAATGAGACTCACCTACAATACATCTAATCAAGCCATAACTTGTACTTCAACTCCCACTATAGCCTAATCACCACATGCCATGCCCTACTATTGATCATCTACATAATGAGCCTTCCAAGTGGCCTTGCCCTCATCACCAAGGACACATGAATCAAGAATCCACTATCTAAGAAACCAAAAATTCTAAATTTCCAAGTGTGGTAGGTTTAGGATCATAGTAGATGTCACTAATTATTGAACTAGTGACTTGAAATCAAGATGCCATGGGGGTGTGGGTTGCACCCCATCGCGAGTACCCAACTTAGTAAAATGAACTTCAAGGAAATTACAACTCATAGTTGAGATCACAATTAGACTTCAAGGGACTATGAGACAACCATACCCACACTACCTAATCCAAAACACTTTTCCAACTAATGGTAAAGAAAAAATAATTAAAAATAAGAAAAAGTAATAAAACAATGAAAAAGCTTTGTGACATAACAATAACTAAGGTGTTAGTGCTTAGTAAACATCAAGACATTGGGTGACCATTAATTAAATTAACTTCTAAAAGTCATACAAATACAAGGTACTATCACATTAGACATTTAGAAAGCATTTTTTATCAACTTATCTATGTCTTATGGAACTATGCCTGTTAAAAATAAGTAGTCTTCCCTACTTAAAATAGTTATTGGTGATGGAGACTCCTCATGCATCAACATGAATAACCTTATCTTGTTGCCATAAACAATAGAGAACTTATCATCTAAAATAATACATTGCTTAATAATTTCTTCCCTTTTTCCCCTTATTTTTCCTTTTTTCTTTCTCTCTCTCTTTTTTTAAACAAGTATTGTTATGATTATGGTATTACTCCACTACCATCAGAAAAGGGTCTATAAATAATAGAAACTTTACTCTTGATGCAATTCTATGGTTGTGATAAAACAATATTTTCTATTAAATAAACATTCTTAGATCTATACACTTGCAATACGTTATGATTGCTTATTGTACTACCAACAAAATGTGGCTTGTAAACATTGGAAACTTTGATCCTCATATAGGTTCAATCCCTATGCAAGTCATTCCCCATGAGTACCCTCATGGTTCATGTTTGATATATCATGACATCTCTTATCACAAATCCCTGATTAAGGAAGACCTAGAGCCTCAAGATTTTCATGAAATAACATATTCAGCTAATAATATTCCTAGTAAAAATTAAAAGAATTAGCCTACTTTTCTAACTGAAAAGCTAATAAAATTTGTCAATGGGATGAAATCCCATCATCCAACCATTGCTCTATTTATTTTAACATAGAATTCATAATATAAGATTTAAAATGCTTTGAATAAATAAGATTCCAAAAATTCATGCCATAAGACAAGTCGAACCTCCATCAAATTAACTCATTGAAGCACTAAATATCATTAAAGATATGTTGCCACAAACACTACCAAAGACTTGATAACAAAAATGACCACTACCATGCATTGATATTAATAAAAATATAATGTATGGCTCATAGTGCTTATCACTTAATACTTGTAGAAAAAATAAAGCACATAATAGTAAAGTTGTTAACCTATCACAACATAGAAAAAATGAAGTTCAAACAATCTCATAAGGACTAGTTTGAAATAGGTTCATAATTAGATTAAATTTAGCTTGCTAAGAAGGAGAATCTATTAAATTAATCGTCTCACTAACAAGGAAGGGGTCTTTTTCAAAATAATGTTTTAGCCACTAACCATTCACATGTAAGAACTTAGAACCTCAAGGCCTAGAAATGTCAATTGCATCATTATCTAAGACCTTCATAACCCTATATGATTCCTTCCATTTTAATACTAATTTATTAGCCAAGCTTTTAAGCCTCATATTAAATAATAAAACTAAGTCTTATTTTGAGAAAATTTTCCTCATAATCCTCTTATCATGCCACATCTTCATCTACTTTTTTTACAAACGTTGCCTACCTAAAGCATGCATATGATCTTCATCTAAATGGTTCAAAGCAAATAAACAAGTAGAAAGACATAAATCCAAGTTCATTTTCAATTAAAGTTGCATTTGAAAAGACTTAATTTGTATAGAAGAAAGAACAAGACATTTCTTACCAAATACTAATTCATACGAGGTAAAACCAAGAGATGATTTATATGAACTTCATAATGCATCAGGTAAATGATAAAACCAATATGTTCTATTATCTCCTAAAACTTTTTGCAAATATTTTTGATTTCTTTATTCATACATTCAATGAAGCCATTCAATTGAGGATGATAGGCAGTCGTGATACAATGTGTAATTCCCATTTTATGTAACAATTTTTCCATTATATCATTAAAAAAATGAGTTTCTTGATCACTAATTAAAATCTATGGAAGCCCAGCGGGCGGCCGTAGCCGTGGCCGGGGCCGCGGCAACCGGGGCGGCCACAACTCCTGGCGGGGCCATCGAGGCCCATTCCTGTTCCAACAACACCCTGCGCCTTCGCATCTGTAACCCCCCTACCGATGGCGTGCGCACCATGGAACGGAGCCTCATCGGCCGTTTCATCTCCCGGGGGAGCTGCCCCCGGCTAGACCTGATTCGACGTTGGGTCACGGAGCAGTGGAAGCTGGAGGGCGTTACCGTCCAGAGCCTCTCGGAGGACCTGATCCTCTTCGTTCTCCCCTCCGTGCAGGCCTGCGACTCTGTTCTTCTCGGCGGGCCTTGGGTCTATGGGGCCCGGGGTCTCCGTTGACCCCCTGGCGCCTCGGTGCCCACAGAGAACCCGATTTGTTTACCCGCGCCCCAGTCTGGATCCAGGTGGACGGTATCCCATGGGAGTTATGGAGCCTTGAGTTTTTGCAGGAGGTGGCGGGACATTTCGGCGAGTTCATAGCTTTCGACAGGGTCACGCGGTCTCTGGACCGGTTGGGCTTTGCCCGTTTTTGTGTTTGGCGAAACCTGTCCACGACCGACCTCGTCCGGGAGGTCGTCTTGGAGCTCCCAGGAGGGGAGGAATCCCTCCAAATTACCTATGAAAACATCGACGTTTGGGACCAGTCATTGCACAGCACGGCTCCTCGCACGGACCAGCCGAGCGGGTGCGGATGCTGTGGTAAGCTGGGCCATCGTGAGGCCGAGTGTCGCTTTCGCAAGCCCCGCTCGACTAACCCTGCTCGCCAGCTTTTCGAGGAGGGCAACTGGGTCACCTTGGGCCGAAAGGGACGACTGCATC